>VNJQ01006069.1:0-14130 GCA_008042515.1 Drosophila truncata | reverse complement strand
GCGTTTGGAGCCCCCAGTATGGGGTCCACAGTAAACGCATTGAATCGGTTCAAAAGAACTTTCTGCTTTTAGCTTTACGCGGCTTAAACTTGGATGCTGAACAGAGATTACCCTCCTATCATAGTAGACTTCTCCTAATTAACTTACCCTCCTTAGCCAATCGCAGAATTATGCTAGGCATTACTTTTATTTATAACCTTATTCACGGCGACGTGGAAAGTACTGACTTGTTAGGTCAGCTCAATTTCCACGTACCGAGTAGAAACACTAGGTCCTATATACCCTTAGTTTTGCGACATTGTAGAACCTCATTTGAATTGCATGAACCCTTTACAGTACTGTGTGCAAGTTATATTGATTTGTACCCAATAATTTCACATGTAGATAGTCTTCCTAAACTAAAAACTTTAATCCTAACACACTTAGTACGCATGCAAGCAAACATTCAGGCAGCACGCCAGTAATTTATTTCCTCGTATTCTTTTCTTTATTTTCCATCGCGACTACTAATACCTAACCCCAACAGGCACGTGCCTGGTTTCATAAGGGCCACTTGAGTTCACTGACCGTAGTGCATCAGCGTCTATTAAGAAAAATATAAGGTTGATCCTACTATTTTTGACTTTGTTACCTCGACGGCTAAGTCTTCGAATTGACCTTTCGTCAAGTCTACTAGTTTTAAAGCCGTTACGAATCTTTGTAAATGGATTTTTGGTCCATTAAATTCGGGAATCGTATTGGATATGACCTTTATATAGGCTCGCTGTAAGGCTGGGTCCGCCATTATGTGTAATATTGTGTCTAGTGAGGTTACCAAAATATCTGGGGAAGATGGCAAATCTGATTTATCCTCTTTCTCTACCTCTGCTGCTGGTATTGTTAATACAGCAGGAATGGTAAGATTGTTAAATCCTGATCCTCTATTTTGGGTTCAGTTTCGAGTTCTTCGGGATCTATATCGAAATCTGCCTCTCCTAACTCGTCACCAGCCGGTTCTGTTGATTCCGGCTCGTCGTCAGTTACAACTGATACCGAGGTATTGATGATAGTGGGGATAAATATATCAAGATTAAATTTTTGTTTAATCGAGATTAAATTAGATCGTAGTCGTATCAGAAGTTTAGATACTTGGGACCAATGATCTCGAGTCAATCTCTCCCTGTGCCCATGTACTAATATTCGCGCTGCGTTAAAGCACTCTACTAATATTACGACATGTTTTCTGACATGTCTTCTGGATTGGCTTGCTTTGTGTTAATGACTTGTAGGATTTGTCAAATGTAGTTTTGATATTATTTATTTCTTTATTCAGCTAATTCCAATCCATTATATCACGGTAATTGTAATTAGTTTAGCCAAAAATTTTGTCTGTATTTGTGTTTTGTTTAATTCATTTTATTTTTATTTAATTGGTCCTTAAACTCTAATACTCTTCCTCGGCTCTTCCTTGCCGTTTTTACAATATTATTGATTCTTGGCCTCGAAAAAAAATTTGTTTTACGCGTAACAATTCCATTCGTGCATCAATTTGTTTGACGCGTAACAAGTTTTAATCCATTTATTTTACGAGTAACAATTTCGTTTTTAAATCGGACCTATATTGCTTTTTAATTGAAGCCAATCTTTCTTTAATCTGGACCTGTGTCCAGTTAATTTCTCCTGATTTTACGGCCGTTTTTAATGTGTTTTCAATTTTATTAAATGAAGCCCCAATGGCTCTTATCCTAGAAGCTTTTAAAGCGCTAGTCGTGTTCATAATTATACCCTTGCAGAGGGTATTATAATTTTGGTCAAAAGTGTGCAACGCAGTGAAGTAGACATCTCCGACCCTATAAAGTATATATATTCTTGGTCAGGATCACCTCCTGAGTTGATATAAGCATGTCCGTCTGTCCGTCTGTCCGTCTGTCCGTCTGTCCGTCTGTCCGTCTGTCTGTCCGTCTGTCTGTTTCTACGCAAACTAGTCTCTCAGTTTTAAAGCTATCGACTTGAAACTTTGCACACACCCTTCTTTCCTTTGCACGCAGTATATAAGTCGGAACGGCCAGGATCGGCCGACTATATCCTATAGCTGCCATATAACTGATTGATCGGAAATGGTATAACTTCGGTGTTTTTAGAGTTAGAGAATTCAGATTTTTTACGAATGCTATTGTTGGCAACATAATACGACATACCAAATTTCATAAGGATCGGCCGACTATATCCTATAGCTGCCATAGGAACAATCAGGGAAATAATAGAAAAAATCATAACTTCGCTGTTTCTCAACATATTTTCATCAAACTTTAGATTTGGCCAATTAATATTATTCCAGAGATTTAATTTAAATTTCATGAAAATCGAACGACTATATTCTATAGCTGCCATAGGAACATCACCGAAATAATAGAAAAAATCATAACTCGGTTGTTTCTCAACATATTTTCATCAAATTTGAGATGAGGCCATTTAAAGTTATCTGTATTGTACCCAATACAAGTCGATACTGTTGGCTTCTACCTTATTGATAACATTTGCAGTGGAATCCACTGTTTTTATATCCAGCTTCATCTTGGTGGTTGGTACATATACCGTTAAAATATGGTTTGAGATATAATTATTTTGATTTTCAACTGAGGATTTGCTTATCGCATTACTATTCATGTGTTATTACAACTTCCTACCTATTATTTTGTATAGCTTTACAGGCTATACTGCTAATCGGGCGGAAAGGTTCCGCTCAATTTTACAATATGTTTGTTATTTCCTATAAAAAAAATATGCATCGCAGTGCAATCAAAAAAAATTATGCAACGCAGTGCATGGGTTTATTCTAGATCCTTGTTGTGGAGCTTTTCCTTGGTCCACATCAGCTGGACGTCGCCGGTTTGGCTTCGCTGACGTTCCCTCGATGGCGCGGATGGCGGTCGTGCCTCCCACGCTTAGTATCTGCTGCAGTTGTCCAGGGCCTATGGGCTCAGGCGGTGCCGGTGCTGGCTTCGCACGGGCAATTCCCACGGAGGTGCAAGGGGCGGAATACCTCTCACACTAATTCTTCCTCATGCACGTATACGGCCCTGGGCAGTCGGCCGGGCAGCTGGGAATCCTTTTTGGTAGTCCCTTAGGAGATGGCGGTTTAATTTTTCCTGCGTTCACTTTTCACTTAGATGTTTAATACATATTTCTTGTGTCTGTCCGCTGATGATTTCTTCGCTGTTGATTGCTTTAATCCGTTTTATATAGTACGATCGAGAATTTCCGTTGGATCCGTCATTTTTCCCAAGTTTTCAAATTTCTATCATCAAGCGGTCCTGTAACGGTCGCCATGAAGTATTAGATATCACTCCACATAAAGTATTTAGATGACTCCCATAGAGTAAGCGATAGGATTTTAAATTTGATCAATATCTTTATTAAGTTATTGGAGCAGCGAAGGTGCCGCTCCAATGATCGAATTGATTGTGCTTTTACATTATTTCCTTAGGTCTAATTAAGGCTAAGTCTCGTAGCTGCGCTGCCCGCAGACGGCGGCAGAGAGACGGTTATGTAAATATATACTTATGAATGTATGTATGTTCTTATGTTCGTTGGCTATACCCTCAGAAGGTGCGAGCGCGAGGGATATGCGCTCGTGTTATAATTATGCCAACGCTAGCACTTCTTGAGTGAGTGCGGGCTCAGACGTAGCGATCGGTTCGTATTACGGACATTTAGGGTTTATGACCGGTACTTCTAATTATGTAACCACTGCAACAAAGTGTCACAGTGCGTACCCTTTAAGTACTCTCGCTACTGTGGGTATTCAATATGAGTGCATACTACAGTACACTCAAGTGGCCCTTGTGGATCCAGGCACGTGCCTGTTAGAGTTAGGTATTAGTAGTCGGGATGGGAAATATAGAAAAGAATACGAGGAAATAAGCTACTGGCGTGCTGCCTGAATATTTGCTTGCATGCGTACTAAGTGGGTAAGGATTAAAGTTTTTAGTTTAGGAAGACTTTCTACATGTGAAATTATTGAGTACAAATCACTATAACTTGCACACAGTACTCTAAAGGGTTCATGCAGTTCAAAGGAGGTTCTACAATGGCGCAAAACTAAGGGTATGTAGGATATAGTATTTCTACTCGGTACGCGGAAATTGAGCTGATCTAACCAGTCAGTACTTTTCACGTCGCCGTGAATAAGGTTATACATAAAAGTAATGCCTAGCATAATTCTACGATTGGCTAAGGAGGGTAAGTTAATTAAGAGAAGTCTACTATGATAGGAGGGTAATCACTGTTCAGCATCCCAATTTAAGCCGCGTAAAGCGAAAAGCCAAAAGTTCTTTTTAACCGATTCAATGCGTTTGCTATGGGCCCCATACTGGGGGCTCCAAACGGGAGATCTATATTCTAAGATAGGACGAACTAAAGAAATATATAAAGTTTTAGTAACGTATGGGCATCGAAGTCTTTCGACCACCGTTTAATAAATACCAGCATACTCCTGGCTTTATTTACCATGCACGAAATATGATCGATAAAGTCAAGTTTGGGATCCAGACTGACACCCAAAATCATCAACTAAGTTAATTCGTTCCAAATAGCAGCAGTTTAGCGTATAAGTTGCAAGCTTGGGTACGACACGGGAGAATGTCATAAGCTTGCATTTAGAGCCATTTAAGCTTAGTAAGTTTACGCGGCACCAAGTTTGGAAATGATAAAGATCTGTTTGTAAATCAGACTGGCAAGCGACGTCCTTATATTGCACACAAAGCTTGACATCATCCGCGTACATAAGTACTCTAGAGTTAATCAGAACTTCGGGCAGATCGTTAATAAATGTAAATGTAAATGTAATGTAAAATATAAGGGACCCAAGTGGCTCCCTTGCGAGACCCCGGAGGTGACCTGGAGAACAATAGAAAGGTTATTTTTAAAGAGGACTTTTTGCGTCCTGCCTGTCAGATAACTAGAGATCCACCTATCAATTGGAAATTCTATTAAATCGAGTTTCCTGAGGAGAAGAGAATGATTAACAGAATCAAACGCTTTGCTGAAGTCAGTATAAATTACATCTGTTTGAAGGTTATTATGGAAGTCCCATAAAAAAGTTGGAAGTGAGCTCCAAATCCAAATCCAAATCTTCGCTCAATAAATCCATGCTAACATGGAGAAATTACTGACCTACAAAGGTGCTGCAAATGTGGAGTAATATTATTTTCAAAAAGCTTAGGGATGGCCGATAACTTAGAGAATCCTCTATAGTTGTTGGCCACCGATTTGTTACCTTTTTCGTGGAAAGGAATAACAAATGATTCCTTCCAGATAAGGGGAAAGTGTGAGGTTTCTAGGGATAAGGTAAACAATTTAAGAAGGGGAGAGCACAGGGCATCGGCACAATACCTAAGCACACAGCCCGGTATTCCGTCGGGACCCGGCAAATAAACTGGCTTAACACGATGAAGATCAATTAGAAGAGAGCTTTCGTTTAAAGTTGGACTGAAAATTAGGTTCGATTTGGGCATGTTGTAGGAATATGACTGATTTCGGTCAGTGGTAACAGAGTAAGTTGTTTGAAAAAACTGGGCAAAAAGATCGGCAATTGCCTGATCATCATTTACGCTTGCATTTTCAAAAGACAGCGAGGAAGGATGCGTAAATTAGTTACGTTTAGTGTTAACAAAATTATAAAAATGTTCAAGGCTCTGGGAAAATTGGACCCTACAACGAGTCAGTCAAATAGTTTTTGTAACACTGCGCGTTCAGCACGGTGAAATTTGACCGAGCCGATATATATTTAGAGAAGACAGTGCGAGAACCGTTTTTTTTAAATTTAGCGTACAGCCTGGACTTTACATTTTTTAGGCGACTCAATTCTTTAGTGAACCAAGGAGGTTTATTCGAAATTGAGGGGTAGTGTAACGGAACACATTCAGAGAAAAATGAATTCATGGCATTGTCAAAAATATCCACGGCATCAGCCATGTCAGTGCACATGTATAAATCAGACAAGTTAAAATCGTTAATAAAATTATTTAGCCTGTCGAAGACCGACTTGCGAAAGCAGTAGACTCTTTTGGCTGGACGATCGGATATATTCTGTATATCAGCAGCAATGTCGAGTGTCACATTGAAAGTCGGATGATAAGGATCGTCAGGTAGCGTCAGCGGTACCACACATGTTAAGCTAACTCTCGCCGAATCAGAGACAAAACAAAGATCAAGCAAGCGCCCTATGGAATTTCGTACATGGTTGACTTGAGACAGTGAAATGTCGAACAAACCAGTAATAAAATCATGTTGTGTTGAAGATTGAAGTGTGTTAGAAGAATTATTTAGGGACAAAATAGCCCCAGGGATATTAAAATCACCTAAGACTACTAAATGATCCCTATCAGAAAGCTTATTGGAAACCATCCGAATGGCAAAAAGGTGGTCCCAAAAAATAGGAAGTTCAGACAATGGAGGTATGTAGGAACATGTTATAAAAAAATCGAGCTACCATTGTGTGATAGCTTTACACAAAAGAAATCAACATTGTTATATTCCTCGTGAGACGTGAGAGTGGATTTAACCGCTATGAGAACCCCAACCCCACGCTTGACAGGCCGATCTAGCCGATAAATCGTAAACGCAGCTGGAGAAACTTCGGGGTTAAGAATCTCCGGCTTTAACCAGGTTTCTGTGAACACAATAACATGGGATGCGAGTGCAAAGCTATCAGAACACAATTTAGGCAGCATACTACGTAAGCCTCTTGCATTATGATAGGAAATTAACAGAGAGGTAGTTAGTTTTTTTGGACAGGGTGGGAGGACGTAGAGGGCACAGTGGTCAGATCGGGCTTGGGAAGAGTTATTCCAACAGGCCGTTTCTTTTTCTTAGCTTCATATTCTGTTTATGAGGAGGCTTATATGCCTGGCAGATAGCACTTGGAACTAGGTGGACGGTTGGATTGGTTTGGGTGGGTGAGTGAGGGTCTGAAGACACAGCGACAGCCTATGATGCATGAACATGAGTAAAAGCTTGGTTTGAGGCAGAACTCTTACTGATTTTATTAATAAAACTTAACGGTATTTATAGGTACAAAAATGCTTATGTTAACAGAAATAACGTATAAAGAATAATGTGGGTTAATGTGAAAGTGTTATTGCGAGAAACTGAGACCACTGCCCCAGTTCATTTCCTCGTATTCGCAGACTATGCATATTCGCTTGACCTGGTAATTGATACTTTATTTGCGATAAATGCATGTTGCTGCGACTGAAGAGTTATTACATTATTTGTGCTGTGTCTGAAATAGTATTGCTTATAACTAAATACTGCTGCGACTGAACATTCTCCCGGCCGTTGAACAAGTGTTCAACCTGCGCTAAGGTCGAACGAAAAACTTCGTGGGGTAGGTTCTGGTACGGCCTGGGCTTGGGTGTCCGGCGTATTGGTATCCATCTGCCGACCGTTCGTCTGAAAGCCCATGCAATGCCTAATAGGATTTATATTGCTAGGGCCACATAGGCAGCTATTTGATGATGTTGCGGTGCGGTGATTTTATCCTTCCAGTTACCGTTGGGAGGTTCGGACATGACATCTTCCTTTTCTGAGTAGGAATTTCTTCTGCCTGCGCCGGGTCATCCTTAGAGTTGTGCGGACGTTTTGTGGATACTTCTTCTTTTAGTAAAGGTGCCAAACGAGTGACTGGTCGTTTGAATGTGCTTGAATATGTTTTTACTATACGTCCCATGGGCCAGCTCATTACCAGTACATTGTTTTCCTTTACTAGTACTAGTACTCCTTCTTTGACATTTTGCGCCATGGTTTTCCATTTGGTGCGCATTTGCAGTTCCTGCAGATATTCCATGGACCACTGATTCCAGAATTTTTGTTTGAGCCTGGATACTAACTCCCATCTTTTGACCAGACCAGACGATGATGTGGCTGTGACTGACACCAGTAACCGTTTCGCAGATTCTACCGCAGCTTCCCATAGGCCGCCAAATGATGGCGCTCGAGGCGGTATGAACTTGAATTCCACCTGGTTCTGTCTGCATTGGTTTATGATCCGGGTCTGGGCCTTTTCTGTGAAGATTGTTTCTTCTAACGCCTTCAATTGGTTGTTGGCACCGACAAAGTTTGTTGCGTTGTCACAATGGATAGTCTGACATTTTCCACGTCGCCCCAAGAATCGTCGAAGAGTGGCTAGGAACGCATCTGTCGTCAGGTCGCTTACCAACTCCAGATGTACTGCTTTTGTGGCAAAACAGCAGAACACTGCAATATAAGCCTTATCTGGTCTTTTTCCACGGATTTTATGATGAATCCAAATGGGACCGCAGTAGTCAGTAGGTGGAAAACGTCACAACTGGGCCACCTTTGATGTGCCGCCGATTGATCCGCCGCTAATTGATCCGCCGCTGATTGGGTCATTGATAAAAAAAGGGTCATCTGACACCTGTCATCCTCTTAAAAGGGTAGGGTAATAAAAATTAATTAGGGTCACTGATTGAATGGTGTGAGGACACGTAAGAAACGTGTGCGGAAGCGCCACCGCCACGAAGACGCACGCGATACGGATACGAGTACGAGTGCGATGCAACGCGTTCAATCTTTTTCCCACGATCGAATTCCACACCAAAAAAAGATTGGAGGGTGAAAAGGTCATCAAATAACGTACTCACGCCGATCTAATAAAAAAGAAATGAATAGATTAACGCATGGAGGGTGGAAAGGTCACAAACCACCTGCGCACACCTGCGCATGCTCAATGCATAACAAAGGAGAGGGATGAAAAGGTCAACGTCGCCCAAGATTTAGGGACACTTGTGTGTAGTCCCTTTAAGCAAAGGACAAACGCGTGCGATCATCGTCAAAAAGGGGTGAAGGGTAAAAAAGTCATAAACTGCATCCATTCTATCCCCAAAAAGTCTTTCACATTTTGCACTTGCATTTTCATTCAACGTTCCCACCCCTCAGCAACATGAATGAGAACTCAGGTGCTCAACTTGAAAGAACCTATTTTCACATAAGGGTGGGGTGATGTGGGAAAAAAGGTTCAGTCATGAAGCCATTCCCTTGATAAAAAACTCAGCCCGTGAGGAAGGAACGTTCTCCGTAACGGCTTATGTCCGCACTCAAGAAAGAGGAGCCGCATAAAAAATTGTCCCTTCTACTGCATCCCAAAACAAATCTTGAAAAATCATGTGTACAATTTCGTTCCCTTCCTGATATCATATAGCCACCACCCAAGATAAAGCAGTTTGTTGCACATCCCTTCGCATGGTCACCAAAAATCAGGTCAAAATGTTGCAAACTAAGGTGAATGAGTCCATAGGGTCTAAACACAGGATCCTATATCCTTAGGATTCACTTACAGTTTGTAATCCAAACCAACACGCCGGTCTTTACGTTCGTCAAAAAAAAGTAAAAACGGTGAAAAAAAAAAGTTTATATAAATTGTTTATTCATTTTCACAACAAAAATTTAAACAAAGTTAAACAAATTAAAAATTTATATACATATATATATATATATTTATATATATATATATATATTCAACTTAGTGGATTGAAAAAAAAGAAGCACATCAACAACAACAGCATCAACATCATCACCACCAACCATCAGCCGCCAGCCACCAGCCACCAGCCACCAGCCGCCAGCCACCAGCACCTACCCACCAACCACCAGCCGCAAGCCACCGACCACCAACCACCAGCACCTACTAGCACCACCAGCCACCACCACCCACTAGCCACCAACCACCAGCAAAAAAATGAATCCATCCACCAGCACCAACGTTAACAACTCAAGCATGTTTGGTATTTTCTGCCAAACTTGCCAAGGACACTTCCTGTTGGTATGCGGTGGAGTGCTCATATCCGCACGGAGCAACACAAATTTTATGCAACACAACCTGTGGATGGTTGTGTAAAGCAAATTTTGGACGGATTTCAGGGTCGCATCCTCCAATATATGTATGTGAATGAGGGGCCTGCTATTAGGCTTCCCGCTGAATTCCTAAGTGAAGCGGGGATAGCTTTGGTCCCTCATATTGCTAGAGTAATTTCATCCCACCATTGCTCTAAAATCAATTTTTAATTGTTTGGAGAGTACATGCTAGTAAAGGAGCATGCTACTACAATTGAAATAAAGTCATTCCAAGCAAAAATGACAATGATAACGATGGCATCAAATTTCATGGCCTATTTTAATTATCATAAGGATGAAGTCATAAACAAAATGAGTGAGTTCGAAGAAAGGGATAGTGGATGGACCCTAACTCGCATCATAAGAGTGGAGTTAAATATGTATAAATGTGATGCCTTGAAAGGATCAATTCATTTCAAACTCCCAAAAAAAATTGGAAAATAAAAAAGCAGTTATAAATGTCCAGAATGAAGACGTTTACTGCTTTAAGTGGGCTTTACTATCTCGTTTTACTGATAGTTCAAAGCCCCAGAGATGTTCACCATATGGAGTTGACATAACTTCAAATATTTTTTATGTTGGAGGAGGAATCGTTAAATTGG
Source organism: Drosophila truncata (assembly GCA_008042515.1). Taxonomy (NCBI): domain Eukaryota; kingdom Metazoa; phylum Arthropoda; class Insecta; order Diptera; family Drosophilidae; genus Drosophila; species Drosophila truncata. The sequence goes on along the minus strand of VNJQ01006069.1, from coordinate 3,634 downwards.
ATTTCAGTGGATTAAATTTTCCAAAGAAAATAGAGGAAATAAAAATGTTCTTTGCCCAAAACCATCACATTAGTTTAAATGTGTTTGGTTACGATGAAAAGGATGACAAGGTGTTTGGCCCGCTTTTTTCAGAAGGAGAGGAAAAGGAAATCCACATAAGCTTGCTCTATGTGGATGGACCAACTGCCAACATTCCAGGACATTTCGTTTGGATAAAGAATATGTCTAGGTAAGTAAAAATAATGAAATAAAAACAAATAAAAAAAATAAATAAAATAAATAAAAAAAATAAAAAAATATGAAAAAAAATAAATAAATAACGTATAATCAATTGTACTAATTCTATTTAATTTTTAATTTACAGGCTACTCTCATCTCAAATGGGTCAACACAGAGATAGCCGTACACTTTGTAATAAATGTTTATGCTTTTCGACGGATGGAGAAAAGGCAGAGGAACATGCACGAGTGTGTAGCACTGTGGTGACAGACGTACCCAGTCCGGATAAAACATTTCTGGAATTCACCAATCATCATCGTCAGCTGGAGGTACCATTAGTAGTCTATGCAGACTTTGAATGCATATTGGAACCGTCTTCGATAGCAGTAAGTGATAAGACAGAATTAGTAAGTAAGCATGTACCTATAGCATTTGCATACTATATAAAGTGTGTATTTGATTCTAGGCTAGATAAGTACGTTTTAAGAACAGAAGTAGAAAATGTTAGTCGCACTTTCATTGATTGTTTAACGTCCGATTTGTCTGACTTATATTTAAATTATATGGCAAACATAGTCCCAATCCAAATGAGCCAACAAGATGAGATAGATTTTTATGAGGCTCGTAATTGCCATATTTGTAAGGGTGTGTTAGGAAGTGATAGAGTGAGAGATCACTGTCATTTCTCAGGTAGATTTCGAGGTGCAGCTCATAATAAATGCAACCTCAAATTTAAAACAGGTGATTTTATCCCCGTGTTCTTTCACAACTTTTCCAAATATGATGCTCATTTATTTGTGAAAGAGCTCTGGGAAACTGATGGGGATATCCATGTAATTCCATGTAACAAGGAATTATATATAGCAGTTTCCAAATATGTCCCATTAGGAAAAAAACTTTGGAAATAAGATTTTTAGACTCCTTACGTTTTATGTCCTCTGTCCAGCAAACGAGTTTCCATCTAAAAATTCAAAAGTTAAAAAGCTAATAGCTGATCTCCGTGACAAGGAGAAATATATAATTCATTATAAGAGATTAAAACAGTGTTTAGCTAATGGATTAATGCTTAAAAAATTCACTCAATCATCCAGTTAAAGCAGGAGCCCTGGTTGAAAAAATATATTGATGTAAATACTGAGCATAGGACTAGGGCTAAGAATACTTTCGAGAAAGACTGTTTTAAGCTATTAAACAACAGCATTTATGGAAAATGTCTTGAATCAACAGAAAAGCGTGTTGATGTCCGTCTAGTCACTCAATGGGATGCCCCACCCATTGGTCCACAACGTGGACGTCCCCGAACATGTGCAAGGGATCTTATTAGCAAATCAAATTTCCATAGTGTGACTAAATTTACAGACAGAATGTATGCAATTCAGTTAAAGAAACTTAGATACGTTTGTGAAAAACCAGTTTACTTAGGTTTTGTAGTTTTAGAATTATCCAAATGGAAAATGTATGATTTTCATTATTCATATATGAAGCCAAAATTTCGAGATGCTCTAAAACTTAATTATATGGATACTGATTCATTTATTTATTCAGTCAAAACTGAAGATTAGAACATTAGAAATTATGTTGAGTATAAATTTGATACATCTGAATATCCAAATGAATTGGCAATTAAATATAATTTTAAGCAGTGCAATAAAAAACGGTTCGGTTTTTTTAAGGATGAATTGAATGGTAGGTTGATGTCTGAATTTGTTGGCTTACGTTCAAAGATGTATGCATACACATCTGAAAGTGTAGGTAGTCAGCCTCAGAAATGTATTACAAAGAATAAAGGAATCAAACGAAGCTGTCTAGAAAAAATTAGATTCGAGCGGTATAATAATTGTTTATTTACTGGTCAGCAAGAATGTGATAGTATGCACATGTTTAGATCTAGAGGACATAATATAAATACTGTAAAAGTAACAAAAATTACATTAGACAATAAAGATGATAAAAGATTAATTTGTGATGATGGAGTTTCAACTCTGGCAATAGGACATTATAAGTCAATTCGAGGGGAAATAGAAGAATGTCTGTCAACTCTCGAAGCAGACTCAAGGATTTGGCTTAGCCAAATATCTGCGGACCCTCCAAGAAATGATAGGGAGAACACTAATGTTAAAAGAAAATTAGACGACATTGAAAGTGCGCTAACCATATATGATTTAAATTTAATGTCACACCTCCAGCAAATTGATGAAATGAGGGGTCCGAAAATTAGATTTTAAAAATAATAAATCCTGTTTATAAATAAAACAACATAGATATATTTATATAAGCCTGTAAAATAAAACTTTATTGAATAATGTTTAAGTCTAATATACTTAAATTTAGAAATAAATCAAATATACATATACAATACCAAAAATAATGTAAATTATAAAAAAAAGAAAAAAATAAACATGTAAATAAAAGAAAAATGAAATGAAAACTATTTCTGAGTTTTTTTTAAATGTTATAAAATTTCAGATTTTTCGATCCAACTGTCATCAGTTTTTGGGAAATTGAGCCATCGCACAAGCACTTTATTTCCCTTTGTTTTCAGCACTTTCTCAACTAGGTATTTATCTGGTATCTGGTATCAATTCTTCTTTATAAAAACCACCCCTTATGGGGTTTCCTTTTAAATCATCCAGTAAGTATGTAGTAGGATAAGTATTTTGCACTTTGACAATTCTAAAAATTTCTGTGCTCCAATTTGGAGTATACGACTTTTCAAATACTCCTTTATATTTACTAATTCGTACATTATCACCGATCTTAAGTTTACTACCTGTAAATTGTTTAATGTTACTGTATACAGTTTTTAAAATATATTGCTCATTCTCACTGTTTACATCAATGGGGGACATTTTTATTGTTCTGTGTGGTTTATTGTTGTAAACGGATATTAGTTCTTTGTACATATCAATCCACTTATATGTTTCATTGAAACTAAATTCTCTCCACATGAGTTCTTTTAATGTTCTATTAAATCGTTCAACAATTGAGGCCTTTAGGGTACTAAATGTTGAATAATGATTAATTTTATTTCGCTTCATTAATTCATTAAATTTAGAGTTGAAGAACTCTTTTCCATCATCAGTTTGTAGATTCTTAGGTACTCTACCATTCGTTTTAAATACTTTTTCCATTGCCTCAGTAACATCTTTAGCAGTTTTCGATTTAATTGCTTCACCCCAAGCAAATTTAGAAAATGTGTCGATTACTGTTAAAAGGTAGCGATATCCATTATTTGATGATGCGTACTTTCCCATTTCAACCAAGTCAACTTGAAATAAATCATCAATCCCCTTTTTAATAACCCTACGTCGTAAAAAATGCTTACGCGATGGAGCATGTAATTCTTTAATTATACCCCTTCTACTCATATTTAAGCAGTAACTTAAACTAAAATTATAATATTTAAATATCTATA
>VNJQ01006067.1:0-22117 GCA_008042515.1 Drosophila truncata | reverse complement strand
ATGCACAAAAGACGGCAAAGTAGGTTGGCGTGCGTCCGCTTGAACGGCACATTTGTGACGATTTAATACGCCGGTTCCGGTCTTCGGCGTGTATGCGAATACAACTTTGCACTTTTTGCAGCACACAAAGTTTAGGATCTCACCACAGCATTCAATTAAATTAAACGTCTGCCAAATAAGACTTTTGGCTTTCGAATTGTTAATTAATTTGTATTTTTCGTCCCCTTTGGCAATCGCTTCTTGAATTTGAATGCGCCTCTCCATTTTTATCTTTCTAGCATCCAGCTCAAAGAAACAATGTGATCGTATGTGGTCTACAGTGTGGCCAATTCTTGCTGAGGAAATATACTAAAAAATAGTGCAGTCGAGCAATATTGCCAATAAGGCAAAAAAAATCAAATTTTTTGCTTCGTGTTGTCGTGTTGTTTCGTGTTGTCGTGTTGGAGTGCGCAGCACGAGCACGCACGAACACGCGAAATTTGATTGCGTGCAACACGAACACGCGTGTTGAGTCGTGTCACGATGTGACACGAGAATTAACACGACACGCGCCCAACTCTACTACATTGTATGTACTTGGTGACGGCTTCGTTCATTGTGGTAAAATTACCTGCTTCCAATATTGTTTTAAGACGTCCATGCTCACAATTTTTAACCATTGTGGTGATGGCTTCCTTTGTGCAGAATTCGTCAGCGTGTTCAACCGATAGGCCTTCATCAATGTACGAAGCTTCTAGGAGCTTTCGTAGGTTGTCAATTTCATTGGTACACTTTTCAGCAGTTTTTCCTTTCTGCATAGTCTTTGCTAATTTAGCCTTAACTACATCGTATGTTTCACCGACGATAGTGGAATTAAGTTTATCAATTATTGCCTTAATAGTAGTTTCATTTTGGACCTTATATAAGGTTGATTCTATTATTTTTAACATCGACGGCTAATTCTTTGAAATGTCCTTTCGTTAAATCTACTAGCCTTAAAGCCGTTAAGAATCTTTGTATAAGGATTTTTTGTCCATTAAATTCGGGGATGGCATTGGACATGTCCTTAATATAGGCTCGCTGTAGGGCTGGATCTGCCACCATGTATATTATTGTGTCGAGTGAGCTTAACAATATATCTGAGGACGATTTTTCTTCTTCTTCCTCTTCCTTTGCTGCTGGTATTGTTAACACAGCAGGAATGGTAAGATTGTTCAAATCCTGACCCTCTATTTTGGGTTCCGTTTCAACTTCTTCAGGGTCTATATCGATATCTACCTCTACTGATTCTTATAGTTCTACTTCACCAACCGTTTCTGTTGATTCCGGCTCGTCGTCAGTTACACCTGATATCGAGGTTTTGAGGATAGTAGGGACAGATATATCAAGATTAAATTTTTGTTTAATCGAGATTAAATTTACTCGAAGTCTGGTTAGGAATTTTGATACCCTAGACCAATGATCGTTAGTTAGCCTTTCCCGTTGGTCATGTATTATTACTCGTGCGTCACTAAAACACTTTACTAAAATACATGGGTGCTTCTTGACTGTATTTTCCTGGTTTTGCAGGTTCTGCGTGAGTGATTTGTATGACTTATTAAAATCAATTTTTATGTTTTTAAATTCAGCATATATTTCTTTCCAGTCTATTACGGATTGTATTTAACCATTACAGTGAGAATACAGTGAGAATATGTTTTTGTGTATTATTTTATTTTATTTTATTTAATTTTTAGTTACTTATTTAATCAACTTAATTCTCCGACATCTATCCCTATACTCCGAATTTACGCGTAATAATCCTTAATAAATCCACTTGGTCCTCTGCTGCTTAAGAATGGTAATTAATCCTTTTTTTAATTTGATCCCACGTCCAGTCTGATTCACATGAGTCTATGGCCCTCTTTATCGCTACTAAATCTTGCGTATCGAGTCCCTGCGTGCTGCGTGTTGTTACCTGTATATTCCTTTTCATCATAACGTATGCACAACATGTACATATATATTATTTTTTCCCTCAATATATCGTTATATGGATATACATATTTATTTCTGATTGTCTGCCTGTTGTTGGTTTTAGAACATCTTTTTATAATTATTGTTGGCGCTCTTTTTTTTATATTTTGTCCAGATCGTTAGACTGGTTTTTATTTATGGCTCTCTTTGATATACATTTGTTATGAAATATATATAGGCCTTGTACAAATTAAATGCGCTCATAATGAAAACAATAATTGCTAATAAAATGTTCGTTAATTCATTATTAATGTTCTTCGATTCAATTTTGTTTATTACATTGGCAGTGGAGTCCACTTCTTTAACATCTACTAAACCCATTTTCGGTGTGCGTATATAGTTGTTTATGTTAAGTGTGTAATTCAATTTCCTATTAATTTGTCATTTAGTTTGGCTCATACGGTACGAAAATTGCCCTAGTGGCCTCTAGTGAGTTGGGAAATATTATTTGTTATTAGAAAAAGAGTTTATACATAATAACCTGCCTAGTTTCCGTATGGATTTCGGGCCACACGCTAATTGGGCAACTTTAATGTCGTTCAATTTTTACATTGGTTTTTATATTAAAAAAAATAATATGAATCGCAGTGCAATTTGAAAAAATTATGCAACGCAGTGCAGGGTAAAAAAAATATATGCGCTCTAGGAAGCGCTGTCGGTTCCGTTCTCCTGATTGGCAAGACGTGGCCAGAGCTGGCTGCACAGGCTGCTCTTCCTCGTAGGTTCTCTATGTTGGGACACCGGTGCGGGCCGCACAAGTGTACTCGCAATGTGGCGAGAACAGTGGTGCCTCGCAGTCGTTGTGGCACTTCTTCTTTAATTTCGGTAATTCCTTCCGATTAGGTGGAGATTTTTTCAGTTTGGTATAAGTGGTTTTAATTGCTGCAGGGTAGGTGGATGTGAGCGAAGCTGTTTCTTTAATTTTATTTCTTCGGCTTTGTAGCATATCTTTTATATGTTCAACTTCGGCATGTAATTGTACAGAGTTGTTCCAATTTATCGAGCCTTTATTGAGCTCTTTTAATAACTCAGTCTTTCTGGCCTTTAACTTTTTTACAAAGCCACTTCTTTTAGCGCACATCTCACTCTACTCACTGGGGATTTCTGGTGCTGATTGTTATCGATTTTCCTTTTCTCCTTTCCAGATGGTAATAGATTTAGATGAAGTAGATCGAAATCCGAAGTTCCTTGTCAAGCTGTCACGGTCGCCATGTAATGATATCTTCTTCAATTTTCCTCCAGAAGCATTTTCCAAAAAGAAGTTGTGTTCTTCAGCTTTTTGGTTATCCTTTATTTTGTTAATTTGTTCATTTCAATTTAGACAATTGTTTGTAGAAGTGTCGGAGCAGCTGTTGTTGCCGCTCCGAGCTTGTAGGAGATTCTTAATTTAACCAATTGGCTAAGGGCTAAGGAAGTCTAAGTCTTGTAGCTGCGCTGCCAACAGCGGCAGCGGAGAGACGGCTATGTATTCTTAAGTATATAGCTATGCCCACTTAGGCTGGAGCGCGAAGGTATATGCACATACATAAGGTCCGCTCGTGTTGCATTGTTCGGTTAGGTTGATGAGCGAGACCTTGACTGAGTGTTACAGTGCGTTGTGCGTACCCCTGGTACAATGGATGGTCTATATATATATTTATATTTACATATGTACAGCTGTGTTCAATGAAATAGCAGTGCTAACGACCTGCACGTTTAAGGTAGGATAATACTATTACAAACTCGATTTTGACAATAAGTTTTTTCATTAAGACTTAGTGTATTTAATTGTTAATAATATAACAATTATTTATTTTGTGTAACTTAAACATTTCAGAAGATATAGCCAATAATAACAAAATAGGTACGTATTATGCTGTTCATTGAAATAGCAGTGAAAGTAAGAAATTGAAGGAAAAATGTAATAAATTGCAAAATTTCTTTAAAATAACATAGTCCTTGTGAAATACAAGTTGGCTATGATCTAATACTTCATTTAATAGCCTTTGTTGGCTATCACAGCCTGCCACCTCCGTGAAAGGAGGTCCACCAAATCTTAACAAGGCTTCAGGGGAGTCTGGCCCCATGAATCCTGCACAAATTGCCGAAGCTGCGGCTTAGAGGTCAGGGACTTATTTGATTCGTAGCACTACATGTCCCCAAATAAGATTTTAATGGGATTTCATGCCATTACATATCCTTTTTATGTTTCAAGCTTCCACTTGGCCACCTTGATAGTATGCTGGGGCTCATTTGGGGCTCATTGTCATTCTGAAATGTCCAAATTAAGGACATATCTTCCTCAGAATACGACTGCATGACTGTTTTTAACATTTTTACATATGCATCTTAGTCCTTGATCGCATAGACCATATGTATGGGGCCTACACCGTTGTATGAAAAGCATGCCCATACCATGACTTTAAGGACATCGGTCTTTACTGTCTTGAGCGTATAGTTTGGATTGTACTTTGCATTTGGAGGTCAACGGAAATCTTCTCTTATCCTTTTCCACAAATAAGAATTAGTTTGGACTTATCCGTCTAAAGGAGATTACGCTTTTTTGATATTGGCCAGTTCAAGTGGCTTTTTGCGAACTACAACCTGGCTTTGATATGTCTTTAACTATGTAGTGGGTCCTTCCATAGACTTCGTTCTTTTAAATTTTATTCTAAAAGTCGCTGGCGAATGTGCCCCTCACTTATTCCGGAGCCAACCTTCACTTTTATATCCCAAGAGGAGGCCAAAGGATTAGCTTTGCTCAAGCGTACCATGCGTCGATCCTCTGTAATTCTGGTTTTAAGAATCCTGCCTCGTTTTTTTGGCTTCGGATCATTATTTTATGATATTAGAAACCATCTCGGAAGAAAATTTCAACAGAACTTGTAAATCCTTATATATTTTCTCTCCTTTCTAAGACAAATAAACTATTCCCTTCTTCTCTTAGAGTAGAGAGGTCCTGTACCCACTAAAATGATTTTTTTTTGTGTAGTAATAGTTTATTGTCGTATAAACTATATAAACGAATTTAATAAAAATCATTTTTTACAAAATTACAAAAAATTTCGACAATTTTGGCGAAGGAAAATCAAAAACTGCTATTTCATTGAACAGCCAAAAAGATTGGCACCTATGTAAAAATATCTGGAAAACGCAAAAATAGAGCAAATCGTATGGAACTTTTGCTTGTTTTTTATCTTTATGTTCCATTTTACATAAACAATATGAAATAGTAAACCTAACAAAAAGGAATACGTAAAAAAACCGTTTTCTAGTTGTTCTCCAGTCGCACTGCTATTTCATTGAACACAGCTGTATGTGTGTGCATACTGACTTAATGCCCTAATCCCACACAGTCCATCCGTTTGAAACTGTTGGGATTTTTCTCAGATGTGAAACTCGTATTCCCATAGAGCTACATCTACATCCCCCATCCGATTTGGCAGCTGTCAGTCATACAATACGTAAAAAAATGTGTTCAAATATGGAAGATTTTGCTGTTTTGGCTGTTGTACAGCAACAAACCCAAAAATTGGCGGAGGCTCTAATATCAGTTTGCTCAAAAGAAGACGAAGACTTGGAGGCTATGCAACGACTCCAGAATTATTCGAAATTCTAGCCTGGCAAGAATATTAGGCTCGAATCTAATCCTTCAGGAAAAGCGAAGGACGTCTGTGGCATAAAAATCCCGCTGCTGCTTATTGGGGACTCGGCTTTCCGATTTTCCCAAACGCTGATGAAGCCATACCCATTTTCTAGGACCGCATCCTTGGAACAGTGCACTTACAGCGATATGTTGAAAATGCATTTAGCCATTTGAAAGCCAGGTTTCGCTTTATTGGCAAGGGGCATGAAAGTCACTTCAAAAACAATAATAACAATTAACCTGTTGCATTTTGCAGAATAATTTAAATGAGCAGAACATTGTTATCAGAGATAATTGGCAGCTGAAAGCTAATGACCCACAGGATCAACCAAATCGTAGTAACATGTCTGCAGATTTAAACCAACCTGCAGAGAGAAGATCTGCAATTGCCGTATATTGTCTAGATCGTATTAATTAAATAAATGTTTGAAATTAAAAGCTAGTTCTTTTCTACAATTTCCTTGTCATTGCTCAGGTTAGAGAGCTTTTCAGGAGGCAGACTTCCCGAGCGCTGTGTTCCCCTGAAGGAGGAATAATCTTCAAGCTCAACTTTTATATATCTTGATGCGGAACCTTAAATTTTCCACCTGTTCAACAATTCCTATGTTCCAATTCATATGTTCCAATCAAAATGTTTCATTTCATATGATCCATTTCATATGTACCAATTAAATTGTTCCAATTCTCAATTAAAAAATTTCAACAGAAGAATTCTGAGTTAAAAGTCAAAGAAAAAAGTACATCAAATTTTGATGTACAACGGATGTGGAACGAAATGAGAACGTTCGGATGGAGAAAATCATATGGAACATCCGCCCAACGGATGGGGGACGGCAGATGGAGCTGTGTGGGAATACCCTATAAATCAGACAAATTCTTACAATATGCCCAAATCTAACCTAATTTTCAGTCCAAGTTTAAACGAAAGCTCTCTTCTCTTAGATCTTCACCGTGTTAAGCCAGTTTATCCTTAGAAACCTCGCACTTTCCCCTTATTTGGAAGGAATTATTTGTTATTCCTCTCCACCAAAAAGGTAACAAGTCGGTGGCTAACAACTATAAAACTTCTTGAAAATATTATTACTCCACATTTTTCAGCACCTTTGTAGATTATTAAGCGAAAATCAACAGCTACGAACCTATTGGAGCTCACTTCCTTTAATATCAGGGGCTCCATAATAACCTTTAAACAGATGTAATTTATACTGACTTCAGCAAAAATTATCAAAAAACAAGATGGACATACAGTCGGGTGTCCCGACGGTAGAAGAGCATGTACCTTTTCAAGGCGCCGCTGCATTTCGTTCCAGATTATATTCAAATCGGTATCCAGGGACACCACGTGAAGGTAATTACAAATGCAATGGAATTTTTTTTTATTTCGTATAAAGTAAAAAAAATATATCTCTTATGGGACGATCGCAATGAAATTAAGTCTCTAGCTGGTGTCTCTAGCTCTTATTGTCTCCAAGATCTAGGCGTTCATACAGACGGACGAACAAATAAACGGACAGACGGACAGACGGACGGACAGATGGATACACGGACATGGCTATATCGATTCCTTGAGTGGTATGTAGGTAACTTTTAGCCACGCCTCCTTCTGCCTGTTACAGCAAATCGCACTCGCACAAAATTATAATACTTGTGTACCTTTGGTACAGGGTATAAGAATAAGTTCAAATAAAAAGGGTGCGACAAGTAAAAGAGCACGAGAGTGCCAGAGCTTTACAATCGCTTGCCCTCTGATACAAGGCATCTGCCGAGCTATGCTGCCAACAATTCCGTTTTTGCTCCTCCGAGACTTATTTAATACCGTAAGCCTATTAAATTGTTTATCAAGCGCTAAAAACATGTTCTTAGTTTTGTGAAAACTTGAATACAACTTCTTAAAACCACCCATGGTTTGCCGCATAAAAGACAACATTTCCCTTTCAACGATGTGATAGGCTTTTAGCCGGCAATCACGATGCACTCGACAATGTAACACATTGCCGCACAACCAGCAGCCGACGGTGAGATCGCTAGAATAAATTACCTTTTTACGAGATTTAGCGGAGCGATGCCCCATGTACCCCCTTTTGAAATTGTTTACCTTATCCTTAGAAACCTCTCACTTTCCCCTTATTTGGAAAGAATCATTTGTTATTCCACTCCACAAAAATTTTAGCAAATTGGATGCCAACCACTATTGAGAAATTAAAACATTTCACGTTGCCGTTTCGGAAGAGAGTGTATGTTAGTTAGCTAAGGCAGAGTACGCTTGCATTTGCGCTTGCATTTCAGGCTGGTTGGGGTGAGATTAGGTTTTGTTTACTGTGCTCTCCGGCGTCAATAATAATTATTTAAATAAAATCGAGTTATGCCCTAATCCCACACAGTCCATCCGTTTGAAACCCGTTGAGATTTTTCTCAGATGTGAAAATCGTGTTCCTATAGAGCTACATCTACATCCCCCATCCGATTTGGCAGCTGTCAGTCATACAATACGGAAAAAAATGTGTTCAAATATGGAAGATTTTGCTGTTTTGGCTGTTGTACAGCAACAAACCCAAAAATTGGCGGAGGCTGTAATATCAGTTTGCTCAAAAGAAGACGAAGATTTGTTCAAAATTCTAGCCTGGCAAGAATATTAGGCTCGAATCTAATCCTTCAGGAAAAGCGAAGGACGTCTGTGGCATAAAAGTCCCGCTGCTGCTTATTGGGGACTCGGCTTTCCGATTTTCCCAAACGCTGATGAAGCCGTACCCATTTTCTAGGACCGCATCCTTGGAACAGTGCACTTACAGCGAGATGTTGAAAATACATTTAGCCATTTAAAAGCCACGTTTCGCTTTTTTGCAAAGGGGCATGAAAGTACCTACAAAAACAATAATAACAATTAACCTGTTGCATTTTGCAGAATAATTTAAATGAGCAAAACATTGTTATCAGAGATAATTGGCAGCTGAAAGCTAATGACCCACAGGATCAACCAAATCGTAGTAACATGTCTGCAGATTTAAACCAACCTGCAGAGAGAATGAGATCTGCAATTGCCCAATATTGTCTAGATCGTATTAATTAAATAAATGTTTGAAATTAAAAGCTAGTTCTTTTCAACAATTTCCTTGTCATTGCTAAGGTTAGGGAGCTTTTCAGGAGGCAGACTTCCCGAGCGCTGTGTTCCCCTGAAGGAGGGATAATCTTCAGGCTCAACTTTTATATATCTTGATGCGGAACCTTAAATTTTCCACCGGTTAAACAATTCCTATGTTCCAATCCATATGTTCCAATCAAAATGTTTCATTTCATATGATCCATTTCATATGTTCCAATTAAATTGTTCCAATTCTCAATTAAAAATTTCAACAGAAGAATTCTGAGTTAAAAGTCGAAGAAAAAAGTACATTCAATTTTGATGTACAACGGATGTGGAACGAAATGAGAACGTTAGGATGGAGAAAATCATATGGAACATCCGCCCATCCGTTTGAAACCGTTGGGATTTTTCTCAGATGTGAAACTCGTATTCCCATAGAGCTACATCTACATCCCCCATCCGATTTGGCAGCTGTCAGTCATACAATACGTAAAAAAATGTGTTCAAATATGGAAGATTTTGCTGTTTTGGCTGTTGTACAGCAACGAACCCAAAAATTGGCGGAGGCTCTAATATCAGTTTGCTCAAAAGAAGACGAAGATTTGGAGGCTATGCAACGACTCCAGAATTATTCGCAATTATAGGCTGGCAAGAATATTAGGCTCGAATCTAATCCTTCAGGAAAAGCGAAGGACGCCTGTGGCATAAAAGTCCCGCTTCTGCTTATTGGGGACTCGGCTTTCCGATTTTCCCAAACGCTGATGAAGCCGTACCCATTTTCTAGGACCGCATCCTTGGAACAGTGCACTTACAGCGAGATGTTGAAAATGCATTTAGCCATTTGAAAGCCAGGTTTCGCTTTATTGGCAAAGGGCATGGAAGTCACTAAAAAAACAATAATAACAATTAACCTGTTGCATTTTGCAGAATAATTTAAATGAGCAGAACATTGTTATCAGAGATAATTGGCAGCTGAAAGCTAATGACCCACAGGATCAACCAAATCGTCATTGCTCAGGTTAGGGAGCTTTTCAGGAGGCAGACTTCCCGAGTGCTGTGTTCCCCTGAAGGAGGGACAATCTTCAGGCTCAACTTTTATATATCTTGATGCGAAACCTTAAATTTTCCACCTGTTCAACAATTCCTATGTTCCATTTCATATGTTCCAATCAAAATGTTTCATTTCATATGATCCATTTCATATGTTCCAATTAAATTGTTCCAATTCTCAATTAAAAAATTTCAACAGAAGAATTCTGAGTTAAAAGTCAAAGAAAAAAGTACATCAAATTTTGATGTACAACGGATGTGGAACGAAATGAGAACGTTCGGATGGAGAAAATCATATGGAACATCCGCCCAACGGATGGGGGACGGCAGATGGAGCTGTGTGGGAATACCCTATTAGAATACAAGTATGGGGTCCAGAGGAAACTTATCGAATCGGTTCAAAATAACTTTTTGCTTTTCTTTTAAGTGGGACGCAGACCAGAGATTAAAGTTCTTCTCTAGTAGGGTCCTCCTAATTAACCTACCTTCCTAAGCCAATCGTAAAACTATGGTAGGCATCTCCTTTATTTATAACCTAATCTGTGGTGATATAAAATGTGCTTACTACACCTATTTATTTTCCAATTTAGTTTCGCGCCACTGTGGAACTTCCTATGAATTTAACAAACCCTTAAGAGTCTTATGCATGATACAACTATACATATATATATAGTTGTATCATGGTCTTATGTGAAAATAATAATGATTTCTACACAATAATGTCAAACGTACCCTATCTAAACTAAAAACCTTAACCTACTTAGTCCGCATGCAAGAGGCTGATTTCGGCACGCTGACATTTGTAGTACCTCGCAGTTTTCAATTGTATAGTTAATAAGATATCCATATTATATATACACTGACGAGCAAAACTGTAACACGAGTTCAATACTCTAAGTTTAAGAGTCTGTATCTTCTATTTTAATTTATGCATGTTAAAAATCTTAGTCTTGATTTATTGGTATGTTAATCCACTATGTTTCTTGAAAATTTAAAGACTACTGATAATAGAAGAAAAAATGCAAAAGCCAAATGTAAAAAAGGTCAAATGTTACAGTTTTGCACTCTGTAAGCCAACGTTTTTTATTATAGTTTTCTTTTTCAAGCTTTTTACCTTTCAAGTTAATTTTTATACCCTTGCAGGGTATTATAGTTTCAGTCAGAAGTTTGCAACGCAGTGAAGGAGACATCTCCGACCCTATAAAGTATATATATTCTTGATCAGCATCAACAGCCGAGTCGATCTAGCCATGTCCGTCTGTCGGTCTGTCCGTCTGTCTGTCTGTCTGTCCCTTTCTACGCAAACTAGTCCCTCAGTTTTAAAGCTTTCTGAATGAAACTTTGCAGTTAGTCTTCCATATACTCTCACTCGTACATATGTCGGAACGGGCCGGATCGGACGACTATATCATATAGCTGCCATAGAAACGATCGGTAAAATTATCAAAAAAAATTATAACTTTGTCAGTTTTCAATGCAATTCCACCAAATTTGATATTTGGCCATTAATTATTATTCTAGAATTTCGGTTTTTATTTCATGAAAATCGCACGACTATATCCTATAGCTGTCATAGGAACAGTCAGGAAAATAATAAAAAAAAAAATCCTAACTCCGCTGCTTCTCAAAATATTTACATCAAATTTGAGATTTGGCCACTTAATATTATTTGAGAATCTTAGCTTGAATTTCATGAAAATCAGACGACTATATCCTATAGCTGCCATAGGAACAATCAGAGTAATAACAAAAAATTCATAGTTTCGCTATTTCTCAAAATATTTTAATCAAATTTGGGATTTGGCCACTTATTATTATTTCAAAATTTCGATTTTAATTTTATAGTTCAATTGCAATCTGCAAGGGTATATAAACTTCGGTGAAGCGAAGTTAGCTTCCTTTCTTGTTTTATGTATCTTAATGCGCTTTGATATTCTAAAGACGAATATTGAATGAAATAATGAAGAAAAAAATACAAATAATTATTTTATAATAATTATAAATTTAATTATAATTATAAATTCGTTGTTACCCATATAAATGGACAACGACTGAAAAAAGACACTCGGGAAAGTATTCCGGTTAGTGCAGGTCGAACAAGAATTTTAAGCGATCGCGACACCCCTACGTGTCCAACTTAGTGACGAAAAACCGAGACATGACCCCAGTAAAAGCGGCGACTATGATTAATACTCGACAGTCTTGATAAATGAGGCTAAAAATCAAAGGGAATAAAAAAGAACCTATTCGCAACAAAAAATCATTTAGCGTCGAAACTTTGCTGCCGCTCTCGAAAATTTACCCATAGGAAAGTGGGATATTTCAAATCATTACAACTAACACCTAAAAATACAAACTATCGGGGGTGCCACAGAAATCGCTTCCGCTAAAATTTCACTTCAATTTCATTCCGCGGTGCCACAGCCAATCCGCGGAAGTATTTTGCGCTAAATGAATCAGCGCTCAATCAGCGCTAAATCCGCTAAAGTGTAGTGCTGCCAACTCGTTTGATTCTATTTTTCGAAGTCAGAGTCAGCGATGCCAACTTTTATAATTTTACGCGCCAAAAATTGAAATTTTTATTTTGGTAAAAAAAAATTTGATATGAAAAGGAAATTTTCATTTCACGAAGTAGCCAAACCAGTCCAATCACTTAGGAGAACTAAAAAAGTTCAACTTTTTAGAACTTTAAAAATGTTTAATAAAAATATTTGTTTAAAAAATAACCGGAGTGCAAAACTGTAATATTTGACTTTATTTACAGTTGGCCTCGGCATTTTTTTTTTCTTATTATCAAATGGCTTCAAATTTTCAAGAAACAGTGTATAAATCAACCAATAACGGAAGTGTAAGATTTTCAACATGCATTAATTAGAACAAAAGATTCAAATTATTGAAGATAGGGTAATGAAGTTTTGCTCGTCAGTGTACATATATTATAAATAATAAATATATACGTAAATCTATGTGTATAAAATAAAGTAATGTCATCATTTATATCCATACTATCTTGACAGTTCTACAATATTAGTTTAACATTCACAGTTTTTCATATTCCTCTACATCTTACGATCGTTTTTTTTGCAGCTATATGATATATGTAGTAGACTGATTTGACTGATGGCCATATCTCCAATCAGATTCAAATATGTGAAAAAGTGGCTTCGTTATGTTTTTATTTTATTTTTGGATTGTTCCTATTTGATCCATATACATATAATAGTAAAGAAGAGAGCATTAAAACTGAAGGACTGCTTTGCGTATAAGCGGATGGACAGACGAGCATGGCTAGATCGTCTCGGCTGTTATTAAGGAGATACTTATGGGGGGTAAATCGAATTTTTTTATTATTTTATTTAGTTTTGTTATTGAATTCTAACTCTATGTGCTTCAAATGAAGCGTGCACGCGAAGCACACAGTGCAAACATACAGTGACGCACTAAAGTGTTGGCACAGTTGTAAATCTGAACTTTAAATTCTTTTTCCAGAGGAATACATTATTTTATAGATTCAAATTTTTTTGTTAATACTTAAATTAAACATTTGTGAATAAAATGACTCTATTTTTCTGTTTTGTTGTTTCACACATTTAAAAATATTTTAACTTTAAGCGATAAGGACAAAATTTCGTGACACAAATGTCTTGGCATAGTTCGTATATTCATTTATTTTATTTTGAAGTAAACCCTTATCTAGTCGTACTATATTAAGAAATTTATAAAGGGATGTTTTTTAAGGCACTTGGCGTTACAAAGTTTCCAAAAAGAGTTACAATTTTCTCCAGTTTTATTAAATTTTACAATTTTTTTTTTTTGAAATGGAGAACAAGTGAAAAAAACCAACGTAGTTTAAAGAAAAATAGTCCGTCATCTGCACAATGAAGGCAAATCGTATGGCGAAATAGCCAAAATTATCAAAGAGCAGGGCCCGTGTACGTGAATGCATGAGCACGCATAAATATAAAGAATTCAAGCTCAGAGGAACCTTCTTCAAGATGCGCCACTCTGCGACTGAACGAGCGAACTCTCGCAATCAGTGTGCAAGCATAAGGATGAGAGAACAAAAAATCCGAGCGCACACGAAGCCACGGGGCCTGCCGCTAACAGCTCGCTAAGAAACTTTTGTGTCCATATTCGTTGTATGAAATGAGTAGTCTATATGTTGTATGGTTAGTGGTGAAAGTCAGTCAAATCGGATGTCACTCAAAAAAGGCGTTTGACCTATGCCAAGGAGTATTTGAGCAAGCAAATCGAATTTTGATATCAAGTAAACTTTTTGAGCGAAGGGATATATATATCGTTCTGAACGCCGCCAGCACGTATGGAGAAAACCGAACAGCGAGCTGAATAAAAAAAATTTGGTGCCAACAGTCAAACACGGCCGCGGAGGGGTGATGGTGTGGTATTCATCGAAGGTATTATGGATAAAGTATATTACCTTAATATTTTGAAAGAAACCCCAAAAAACAACTAAGAAGCTCTGAATGACGAAGTTTTTCACGTTTATGCAGGACAATGACGTGCGTATCTGGCTCACTAAAAATACAGCACATTCACTCCCACATTCACCACAGTCACCTGAGCATTTGTGGGAGGAACTGGATAGACGGGTGAAAAAACAGCAAATTTCATCAAAAAATGACCTTAAAAAGGTATTGGCGAAGGAATGGCTGAATATTTTAGCAGAAGTGACCATAAAATTAGTACATTCGATGCCTAGATGTCTAGCAGACGTCATTAAACAGAAAGGAGGACTATCGACGAAGTATTATTTTAAATTTTTAAATTTAAATAGTTTTAAGTACGTTATTAAGAAAGATAAAGCCTTTGAATAATCAAATATTTAATTTAACTGTATTAAAATCAATTTATTCAATAAAATAATGTATACGCCTGGAAATAATATTTAAAGTTCAGATTTACAACTGTGCCAACACTTTAGTGCGTCACTGTACGTACATACGTCAAAAACTTTAAACGGTATTTACTCCACTTAAAATTTTTGGGATTTTTCCTATGTTATAGACACAATTCAAGAAAAACTATGCGACATATCAGAGTGAATCAGAAAGTAATAAAATCAGCGTTAATTTACCTTCTGTTTGAACCTTGAACCTTATTACAAACATATAATAAACATAAGTTATACTATTTTTTAAGTTTTTCAAAATTATGCTCAATTTTTTTCCTTTATTTTTTTTTTTTAAATACGTTTAATTTTGATTGTTGGATTTCTGATTTGAATTACGGGATCAATCGTCTCTATAATGGGGGCACCTCAAAGATCAAGGCACTTCTGCTGCGCTGCCACAAGTCCGCTATATTGTAAAATGTTAGTAATTAAAATTTCTGTGGCATCTTCAATATTATTTTAATTTATTTCTAAAGTTTCACAATGATTGCTCTATTTCCAAAATAAGAAAAAAAGTCCATATTTTTACTGTTTACATAGGTGTCCACCCTTAAAAGAGTAGGAATTGCGTCCTTTACTGCGTTGCAAACTTTTGACTAATATTATAATACTATTCATGTTAATTTTTATTGAAGTTTGTTAAACTTCCCGCAACCTTGGAAAAACATTTTTATTTTTACAAATATTTAGGTATTAAAAGAAGATAATTTAACACTAATTGTAATTTTTGATTCACTCCTATTTATTACATGATAATTTGTGTCCATAAGTATAATTACAACTAACTACATATAAGAAGTAAAAAAAACAAGTAAGGAAGCTAACTTCGGCTGGCCGAAATTTATATACCCTTGCAGATTGCAATTGAACTATAAAACTAAAACCCAAATTCTGAAATAATAATAAATGGACGCATCTCAAATTTAATAAAAATATGAAGAAAAACAAAAAATATGAGTTTTCTTTATGGATTGTTCCTATGGCAGCTATAGGATATAGTTGTCCGATTTCCATTAGATTTTAATCTAAATTCGAAAATAAATAAATTTTATGAAAATATGTTGAAAGCTGACAGTTATTAATTTTTTTTCGAAACATTTTCTGATCGTTTCTTAGCAGCTTTATGATATAGTCGTCCGATCCGGCCCGTTTCGAGGGAGAATATATAGAAGACTATCTGCAAAGTTTAATTTAAATGGCTTGAAAACTGAAGGACTAGTTTGCGTACAATCGGACAGACCGACGGACAGGCGGATAGACGGGCATGAGTAGATCGACTCGGCTAATTATTTCACAAGAACCAAAATAACGTTAAGGGCTCTATAACATACAAAATCAGTGATGGATCAGTAAGCAGTAATCATGTTGTTCTGGTGAACGCGTGATACAATACGCAGTCTCAAAAATATTCCTGCTTCTAGCCAACATTGATTTGAATAAACAACAACGTGTAACTGAAAAGCAACTGGGGACATTTTAAAATATTCCTAAAATTGTCCAATAGTTTTTGACCAAAAACCTCGTAAAATAATGTATTACTGAATGTGGCGCCCTATTTTATAAAATTTATTTCATTCTATTGCAGCACTGCACCGTTCATTCTTGCTTACAAAAACTTAATAATAATTATATAAATAATTATCAATTCGGTAAAAATAAGTAAGTAAAATAAATTATTAGTAGTCAGTCATTATAGACTGACTACTGCTTTCATTACTAATAATTTATTTTACTATAATGACTGACTACTGCTTTCATTACTAATAATTTATTTTTCCTTTGGTTACGTTCTTATTTCTTTATTATTCTTTTCGATACTTCAACCATCGATATTATCCATCAGTATCGCGAAAAGGTAGCACACATAATTTTTCGTTCCTTTTTTGCTGATCATGATGGATAAAATCTTGCATCATGATCAGGGATCACACGCGTTCAGCAGAACTATAGATAGAAATCCACTGATCGCTGATCATGTTGTTCTAGTGAACGCAACCAATATTAATCTGAATTTTTTCCAATTTATTCAAATAAAATTTAACTACATATGTATGTATGTACATATGTACATACATATGTATATCTGTAAGAGTACAACAACTTATGCACGATGCATGTGCTAAAATATTTTTAGAATAAGAGTAAGTTTTGTAAATGAACGTACCCAATTTTTAATTGTGCATCATAGGAAATAGACGAGTTGCCAAGTTTTCGTTAGATTGCTTTGCTCTTGAAAATATCGTCGACGTATACCACTGATGGCAGGTAATCGACATTGAACGCCGACTAAGCACTGTTTAGTTTTGCACTAATTTATATAAATAAATGAATATAAATTTATTAGAAGTAGCTTCTAAAAAATTATACTTTTAATAAATTAATTTAAAAAAATTTTTTTAAGTTTAATTTTTATTATTATTTATGTAAATGATTTATCTGAAAATCTTAGTTCTTAAATATTATACGAAGGGAGCGGTAATATTAATAAGAAGGTATATGTATATAAATACATATATATTATTGCAAATAAACTTTATATGTACATATTATATGTACAAATATTAATAAAATTACTAAAAAATATATACCAATTGTTTATTACAAACCAAATAAATCGGAAGCATATCTTTTTTGATAGTTTTATCAATTCACATTTATATGTTTGTATAATGAAATAAAGTTCCCGGCATTTTAAAACTTTCTTCAGGTAATTATTAACGAGAAATGTGAAACGCCGCATACAAATTTCTATACATACAAATACGTTAGTATAACACACATACATATATACATACTGAACACTCATTGCTTAAAAATATGCATCCAAATATAAATGTTTGCACTGAGAAAATCAGATATTTCTAAAAATGTTTACAAATACATAAAAAGAAACTTACATTTAGTAAAGGCAGCGCGCGCGGTTAGGGTGAATTTTTATTTTATTATATGAAGGTTAACCACAGTCCATTATAGAATAAGTAATGCATAATCAGAATACGTAAAGGAGCGTCAACTACTTATCAACACTATAGGAACGTTGAACATGAAACGACAAAAATACATCTGATAATAAAATTAATACTAACATCGACGAAATTTTTAAAAGTAGAAAACTGACAGTACTGCACCATAGAAATTCGCCTTCTGATTGTTTATATGGCAGCTATATGATATAGTTATCCGCTTTTTATACA
The DNA here is from genome assembly GCA_008042515.1 of Drosophila truncata. Taxonomy (NCBI): domain Eukaryota; kingdom Metazoa; phylum Arthropoda; class Insecta; order Diptera; family Drosophilidae; genus Drosophila; species Drosophila truncata. The sequence goes on along the minus strand of VNJQ01006067.1, from coordinate 4,259 downwards.
ATTTAAACCGAAGTTGTGGATTAATAAAATACGGAAAATTTTAAATTAAATAAAAATATGTTGAAAACTGGCAGAGTTATATTATATATATTTTTTTTAATTTTAATAACGTTCCTATGTAGGATATATGATATAGGATCATTCGGTCCGTTCCGACTTATGTACGACTGAAAGTAAATAGAAGACTATCTGCAATGATTTATTCGGGTTGCTTTCAAACTGAGACTACTTTGGGTAGAAACGGACAGACGGATATACGGATATCTGTTTTCGGATGGTAGATGCGTCTCTGTGAGAACCGGAGTTTTATAGTGGCTTCCTGAAAAAAATATGCTGTTGAAAAATTGTTGTGTTCACAAAAAGAACAAGGATATTTTTGGGGTACGCTCAAGAACCAATACCAGTGGTAAAAATAATCGGCTTAAAACCTATCGTTGTAGTCAGACGTCTGCTAATAGCGCTAATGCAGTAATCCAGTTTCACCATTTATGTTTATGTTTTCGAAGAGACACAGCTATTCGATCAGCTGCTATCGGATGGTAGATGCATCTCTGTGAGAACCGGTGTTTTATAGTTGATTCCTGGAAAAGAATGCTGTTGAAAAATTATTGTGTTCACAAAAAGATGAAGGATCTGTTATAGGCAGGTAATATTTTTGGGGTACGCTTAAGAACTAATACTAGTGGAAAAAATAATCGGTTTGAAACCTATCGTTGTAGTCGGACATCTGCTAATAGCGCTAATGCAGTAGTCCAGTTTCACCATTTATGTTTATGTTTTCGATGAGACCCAGCTCTTCGATCAGCTGTTATCGGATGGTAGATGCGTCTCTGTGAGAACCGGAGTTATATAGTGTCTTCCTGCAAAGTATATCCGTGTAAAACAGTTGGAATTTTTCGCAGATGAGTAACTCCGATTTCTACAGAGATACATTTCCATCCGATGACAGCTGATCGAACCGCCGTGGCTTTTCAATAGCAGAAAGAGACGCAAATTGCCGCGGTATTTGTTGGCTATATTAAAATTATGTTAATGACGAGAAGTTGGAAATTCTCCATGTTTTTTGTAAGAAATAAATGGCGGTAAAAGCTTTTTATATTACATTTTAGCACTCGAGACATTTTGCGACAAGAATATACTATTAATTATCGTCGGTAAGTAAGCAAACAAAAAAAAAAAAAACCTCTGGAGTCCATAAAATTGGCCATCCTTTCAACAAACGGAGGAATCTTTTTGGAAGACCCTATTACACCCGCAACAACACATTAATACATTGTTGGTTGTGAAATAAATAAAATAAACTATATCAAAGTTAAGGTCACCTTGAATTTATTTTACAATTCTTTTGGCTTGAAGTTTTGTTTGGCGAATATTTCCATTTTTCGTAATAAATGAACACATATTCTGCTTCATCTCTTTCTCTCGCTCTCGGTTTTCACTCAGATGCGAGTGAATAACTTTCCGCGTCGCTTCGCTCCCAAAACTCTTTATTTTTGGCTTGGCGTTCCCTGTTTACCGGAATTGCAAGTGATTCTAAAGAACAGTACTATATGAGAGGGATCCCCAACTCAGATGAGAATAAAACGTATCCTCTCCGAAACAATTCGAATATTTAAAGAGGTTGACAGTTTTATGCGATTCTGCCAACAACATCTCATAACTTTACACACAAATAAATTAATTATCCAAAAACATAAAAATTACTTTTTTCACGAGTGATTCATAATTTCGTCTATCCCAAATCACCTTAAGAGCTCAACGAAATAATATTCAAATTCTCTTCCCGCTTATGTCCATTTCACTAGTACAAGTGAACATAAATGGTTTCTTTTAAAATTACCACAAACTACAACTTTTAATAAATGATATCAACCCGGAAGTTAACGAATGTTGCTTCCCCCAAGCAATTTACTCGTTACTTCTACAACTCAATTATTAGCATAGTTATCCGTAAAGATATTCCGCACAAACCCATACCAATAAATAACAGTACAAGCTCTTTTTATACCCTGTACCAAAGGTACACAGGTATTATATTGTTGTGCGAGTGCGATTTTCTGTAATAGACAGAAGAAGGCGGGGCAGACTACCAAAAGTTACCTAAATATTGGTCAGGACTAGAGTTGGAAGGGTGTCGTGTGAATTCTCGTGTCACATAGTGAACAAGACTCAACCCGCGTCTTCTTGTTGCACGCAATCACTATTTGCGTGTTCGTGCGTGTCCGTGTTACGCACTCCAACCCGAAAACACGACTCAACACGCCAACACGAAGCAACACGACATCACGAAGCCTAAAATTTGTCTTTTTCTTTGCCTTATTGGCAACATCACCTTACTGCAGTATTTTTTAGTGTATTCCTTCAGCAAGACTTAGATACACAGTGTATACAATACATACGATGAGGAGGATGACGATGACATTTTTTCTTTGAGCTTTGAACTTTGCTTAGGCTGATGTCAGAGTGGGAGCGAGAAGCGAAGCGAAGCGATGCGAGAAGCGATAAGCAAAGAGAGAGGGTGGCAGAGTGAAAGCTTTGTGAGAAGCGAGCTACATGTTTTTATTTTCAGTTATTAATTTGATCGTAATGGATTCGGACAAAGATTTCTTTGCTTCCAGTGCAACAATAAATTTTGTATTAAAAAAAAAGTCGGCGTCCACTCGCTGAACTGCAGTAGGGACAGTAAAAGAGAGTTCGCAAATTTTTAAAATGACTTACAAAAGCATCCAGAAAAGTTCTTTAATTAATTAATTAAATTAATTAAATTTTCAATGTCCATTTTTCATGTCCATGTCCAAAACGCATGAGAATCCTGTAAATAAAGCTCAGAATGCAACAAAACAATTGTACGTTCCGAGCGATTTGAAGCGATAAAGCAGGTTGCAAACTGCTCTCTCGCTTTGCTCTCGCTTTATCGCTTGAACTCGCTTCTCGCTTCGCTCTCACTCTGACATCTTTCAAGCGATTGCATATAAAAAATGTTGCAGAGCTTTATCGCTCGTTCTCGCCCAATATTATCGCATCGCTTCTCGCTCCCACTCTGACATCAGCCTTACTTTTCGCCATGCGCTACTTTTTACAGTAATTCACTCATGTAAGTTTATGATTAAATTTCTTTTTGTCAGGTTAGCTTAGGTTATATATAAATGATCAATTGCTTTTAATAAGAAATTTAGTGTGTATTTTTATTTATCTGGTGACCACCAAAGGTTATAGTTAGTTAAAACATAAATTGTTTCGTGTGCGTGCGTGTTCGTGTTGAAAAAATTAGACACGCGCTCATCTCTAGTCAGGACCACTCAACGAGTCGATAAAGCCATGTCTGTCTGTCCGTCCGTCCGTCTGTCTGTATGAACGCCTAAATCTCGGAGACTATGAGAGCTAGAGACACCAAACTTGGGATTTAGACTTCTTTTTGTTTGTTTTTAATTTTTTTTGCTCCCATTTTGCGATGAGCTATTTGAAAAAACAGTATATCTTCTATATTTTTATAGATACATATGTAAACCATATTCGTTTGTGTATTTTATCAAATTAGACAGATTGTCAGATTGCGATCGTGCCATAAATAGCGGAAATATAGTCTTTTTACTTTATACATATTACGTATATCTCGTCGCATTGAAACTGCGTGGTTGTGAATGTATGTGTGTGTGTGTGCAAATACACATTTTCGGGTATTTCACTAGAATAGTAATATTGCATCAGCCTCTTGCGCTGTGAGTGTGTGGTTGCCAGGCAACCGTTGCCAGACAACCGTTGCCTGCATTAGAGCTGGGGAAAAATCGATTCTCAGTGCATCGATTCTTTTCGATCTTTTAGACAAAAACATCGATTTAAATCGAAAAAAAAACAAAATTTGTATTTGTATTTCACTGAGATCTTAAATTATGTAAAGTAACCTTAATTACAATGTGTATGAACTTAAAGAACTGATAAACAAAAGTAAGAAACGAGAAGAAGAGTAATGGCATTTCACTGAGATCAAATATCTTAAAAATTATGTAAAGTAAACTAAAGTACATTTTCTAAGAACTTAAAAAACGAAAAAATAAGTAATGCAGAGTAATTTCAAAACAAAACGAAAAATTTAATCTATGAAATCCATTGGTTTTTGCTGGCAAAAACAAGCATGTTAACCGTAGTTGGTTTAAGAGAGGCGCGTCTATCATTAAAAATACACCCAGCCCACTGAATACCCGCTCGGAGCACGCTGGTGTGCACAAGTAGCGCATACTATTATTTAGATATTTTAATCA
>VNJQ01006062.1:0-10214 GCA_008042515.1 Drosophila truncata | reverse complement strand
TTTTTTCTTTCAGCTAAAATTCGCTTCTTCCCATTTAATTTGGTTACAATTTATTTGTTTAACACCTCATTCTTAGTCGTTTCTTTCTTTTTGATTTAATAGAGTTTCATAGATTTTTTCATTACACTCACCAACTTAACACATCCATCGATGAAAGCGCTTTCCTCGGCAGTGCTAGCTGAAAATTGGATGAAGAGAAAAACGACATGCAACAAAAGCCACATCTAATGGGGACGAAACAAACTTAAAAATTCAGGGAAAAATTCTGAAGGCGCCTGCAACAAAATCACATTCATATTTTCTTTTATAAAAACACTAAACAGATAAAAAAAATCCTCCATAGCTGCCGCACAATAATTAGAAGTTCATAGTTTTCCTTTTCTTTTGTTCTTGATTTCCGTAAATTAACCTAACTTATTTTTCATATAGTTTTTCTTACACAAATTTCCTAGTTTTTCACCTCACACTGCAACAATAGATTTTCCGACGCGGAAATTTTTATTATCGGACACATTATATTTGGGCTCAGTTTTCCAGCGAGATACTGGCCAGACAAAATCGCGGCGGCGACATCAAACAAGCGATCGAATGAAACAAAACCGACTAAATTTGCTTTGCCGGTAGGGGGCTCGCCTGCTGCCTACACTTTCTGGCCTGCTGCTCTCATTAGGGGACAAAGGTTAGGGAACGCCTACACAACTTTTCCCTTCAGTAAAGATAATTAAAACTCTACTCCCTTCTGATGCGAGGCTGCGCGGGTTGGTGGGGGTGAATGTCGCTCGTTCTGGGAATCTGCTCCCGCCGCTTTCCTTTTGGGTGCAGTCTGCAGCGGCGTCGCTCCTTCGAAAACTCAGCCTGCCCCTCTCCTCCCTGGGGCCGTCGAGCGGTACAAGCTATTCCTATAAAAACCCCAAAATGGTCATTGCTTGCCTAGGCTTTCCCTATGTTCCGCTTACCTTTGGATAACGGCTCAGTGTCCAGTATTTTTAGACTCTTTCTCCTTTGACACTTTGGCACTCGCGAGTACTTTTTAAATTTTGTTCAGTACTTAGCTCGGGTTAGCACATTACGGCCTCAGCAGCCAAAAATGGAAAGACTGAAGATGACGCCGGAAAAGTGGCGGTAACCCCTATGTGAAAGTGGGTGAAATGGGGACCGTTGACAATTGCCGCTGTTACTCTCCCGTACACCTATTCGTCCATGCCATATCTATGCTTTCTGGCTATAGTGGCCACGCTGCCTCCCAACCTTCAACCGACCAACAGATGGCGCTAACAAATGTATCTTTGGCCGAGCAAGCGCTACAAAATACCCCCCTAGCAAGATCAGGCTTGGGGATCAACACTCCAAGACTGATAAAACCGCTTGCGAGGCTACTGCTTTATATCCTTGGCATGGAATCTGCCCACATAACGCCCCTGCAAATCCTCAAGATTATAGTAAGCTTGTCCAATCTTTTTCTTTACCCTTGCCTTTACGAAAGACGGACCTAATTTCGCGTTGTACCCAGCTATGAAATTGCTCTGTTTAAAATTTCTTCGGTAAACTTCTTGGCCTTCACTAAAAGATACTTCCTTTGATCGCAAATTGTACCTTCTTTCATTCTTTTCGAATTGATTCTTCATTATCTCTAATGCTTTGCTGCGAATAAGTTCAAGTGAATCCTCCTTCGAGAATGCCAAAGACCTATCTTCAAGCAGATTAAGAGCTCTCAACAATTTATATGTTGCACCTGATGAGATAAAATGGCAACATTTCCACTTCTTGACCTAGGATACGGGCCCAAGAAGTCCACATAAAGTTTTTGGAACGGCCTCGCGGACTCTGGAGCTACTCCCATGGGTGGTCTCAATGTGCTATTGGGAGCCTTAGTCATCTTGCAGGTATCGCACGCCTGAATATACTCCTTCACGTCCTTCACCAGTCTTAGCCAGTAATAATACCTCCTTAACCTCTCTAAAGTCTTATGAACACCTCCATGTGAAGCTAAGGGATCGTCGTGTGCCTTTTTAAGAACCTCGGGCACCAAGCCCGTAGGAATCCATAATTTCCAACGAAAGTTGTCATGCATCGGGTCTCCTGTTAAATGCTATGTTTTCCTATAGAGAAATCCGTCCGCTACTTTTAAATCAGGAAGATTGCTGGCGTTAGCATTAACCTTTTCGACTAACTCTACATAGTCAGGGTCGCTAAAATGTGTAGATTCCAAATCAACCAATAGCCCCTGACTTGCATCTACGGCCGCTATCTCTTCCTCATTAACTCGGGATAACGCGTCAGGGACTACATTCATCTTACCACTTCGATGCTCAATTTTGAAAGTGAAACCTTGCAGCTTCAACGCCCACGGAGCAAGCCTAGAGTTCAAATCCGTTTGGGACATTAGCCACTTGAGGGATGTATGATCGGTGATGACTGTGAAGTCATGGCCCTCTACATAAGCTCGAAACCGTTTTATGCAAATAATTGCCGCCAAACACTCTTTCTCGCTAACTGTGTATGACTTTTGAGCCTTGTTCAACTTCTTTGAGACAAAAGCTATCGGCCACTCTTCATCATTCTCAGATTTCTGCACTAACATCCCTCCAACTCCGGAGTTGCTAGCATCGCAATGAATATAAAATGGCTTACTGAAATCCGGACTACAAAGAACTGGGGCAGAGCAAAGCATGTTCTTTAATTTCGCAAACGCTTCTTCTCCTTCCGGAGTCATTACAAATTTTTGTCTGGGCTTCAAAAGATCAGTCAAAGGAGCTGATACTGCTGCAAAATTGCTAATAAATTTTCGGTACCAACCGACCATTCCGAGAAATCTTCTCAATGCTTTTAAAGATCGTGGCAGGGGAAAATCTGTCATTGCAGAAATTTTATCTGGGTCTGTTCGAACTACTCCTTCCCCCACAATATGACCCAAATATTTAACGCTTTTCATACAAAATTTGCTCTTCTCCACATTTAATGTTAATCCAGCGGCCCTTATGTGACTGGAAACTGTTTTCAAAACCCTTAAATGGCCCTCAAAACTATCCGAGACAATCAAGAGATCATCTAGATACACAAAAACTTCATTTCTGAGTTCCGCTGGTATTACCTTATCCATCAGTCTCGTCATTGTCTGCGAAGCATTCGTTAAACCGAAAGGCATCACCTTATACTGGTATAACGGCTTGCCAGGAATTGTAAATGCGGTTTTATCGCGCGACTGTGGATCTAATGGAATTTGCCTATAGGCATGAGATCCAGGCTAGAAATGAAATTTGCTTTGGGAAGGCGACTCAATATGGCATCAATTTGTGGCAAAGGTTACGCATCTTTTTTAGTTACGGCATTCACCTTTCTACTATCGAGGCAGAGTCGTACCTTTCCTGGCTTCTGCACCAAAACCACGGGCGAAGACCAAGGACTATCCGATTCCTCAATTACGCCAAGTTGAATCATACGATTGACTTCTTCGTAGAGCAACTTTTCCACAGCTGGCGAAACCGGAAAATGTCTCTGCTTCACAGGTTTGGCTTCTCCTACATCGATGGAATGAGAAAGCATGCTCGTTTTTCCCAAACCCAACACCGCAAAAGATGGAAACTGATTGATAACTGCTTGCAACTTAGTTTGCTGGATATCAGACAAAACATGAGCATCGCTAGTTAATTCGTCTATGCTCATTTCAGGAGGCAAAAGCTCGAAATTGGTCCAAAAATCGATACCTAGATACAAGTCCTGGCTCAGTGAAGGAATAATATACAAATCAAGCTCTTGTGTCTTTCCCTCATATTGAATTGGAGTCTTTAATCGACCTACCACTTTTTGCTGTTGGCCATCGGCTGTATTTACCGTAGTTGCCACCCTTTTAAAAGCCATTCTCTGGCTAATAATTTGCTCGGCCAGATTCCCACCTACGGCACTCATGGATGCACCAGTATCTAACAGACCGAGAACCAATTTATCTAGAATCCGAACCTCAGCGTACGGCCGTCTATCCATGTTTTTGTGTCTGATGGCATTTATTGTTTCAGCCACTCGCCAAAAATCCCTAATTCTTTTTGCATTTCGAGAATAAGTCTTAGCTGGGTTTATTGTTAAGTCCGGTAATGGTTTGTATTGCAATTGCTGAGGCCAGAAAACTGCTGCATCAGTAAATGCCTCATCTTCGTTTCTACTTATTGCTGACTGACATAGGAATTCGCTGACTTGTTTCGAAAAACACACGGCTGTTGTCGGGGTCGTGTGTTCAACTTCGCGTTTTTTTGGCATTTGTGGCAGGATGGCTTGTATGAATTTGGGCTTCCCCAACCATAACAAAATATTTTTCTCTTTTCCTCACAATCATGATACCGGTGCCCTTCCTTTCTGCAATTCTAACATACCAATGCTAGAGCATCTACTTCTAAAACCTGCTCAACGTCAGAAAATTCAGATGCTTCATCCGATAGATACTCCTGCACAAGTTCAGATACTTGCTTCCGAAAAGGAACAGGTTTCTGATACCCATATGTACGCTTTACATCTTCTAGGAAACCCTCTCTACGCCGGCAGATATCCCGAAGCTTTTGAACTGAGTCTATGCTCACATTTAATAGCTCGTGCCTTATTTCCGGGCACAAGTTTCGGCGAAGAGTTTCTACAAGATCCTTCTCTGGCATGGGAACTTCGAGACAGTCTGTAATTTTTACTACAGCATCATAGAAAGAGTCAAAGCTTTCCCTTTCTTTCTGCTTTCTGTCTCGAATCGACTCTCTCAGATCCACATCCGTACGCGTATCTCGAAACTGCTTTCGTAAAGCTTCAGTAAGCAAATCCCACCTAGAACTATCTGACTCCTTATGAAACCGCCAATAAAATTCTCGCGCTTGTCCCTCGAATAGCACGCTGACGTTACCGCAAATCAAATCGAACCGAGAGTTAAGTGTTTGGCGTGTTAGCGCCTCCACTCGATACAAATATTTATCCACACTTAATCCGTCAGGAGCCCCATTGAATCGCAGCTTCCAACTACTAATAATTTGTCCAACCTTATCTGGACGACTACTCAAATCGGAGCTAGAGAAAGCTGAGGTGGGCCTATCTGGGATTTCAATATCTCCTGAAACTGACTGTATTCCCAAGTTATGGACAGATTCGTTGGACCTCGGTGGTTCCGGCATCTGTGCCGCGAAATTTGCCTGCATTATCTGCCCCATCTGTTCAGTTAGCTTGGCTAGCATGTCGTGCTGCAACGCCTTTAGTTGTTGCGCCACAATGCTGCTGATCGCTTCTGTGTCGATGCTGCTTGTCGCTGGCTTTTTCGGAGCTGGGGTTTTCGGCTTGGCGGATTTTCCTTTCGCCTCGCAACCAGGACAACTGCCCTGCTTCTTGACCAAGGTGTCTGCGCATTCTTTATGGAACATGTGTCACAGCTTCCGCGGCTTACTTGGTCCGGCGACAATGTCTTGTCGCAAAGAGCGCACTTCTAGGACCCCGAACCCTCTGGATTCATGGTTACTAATCTTTGGCAATTGAGAGTATTAAATACAGGACGACTACGAGTTAAAATTAACAAGATAAAATATAGCCAATTGGAATTTTGGATGACAAAATCTAAATAATCTAAAAATAAAAATTAAGTATGTAAAATAATCTTAAAATCAAATTTTGAAAATACAAATAAATAAATAAAGAATTTATCAAAGTTCCAAACCCTCAGATCTCTGTGGAATCTATTGGCTCTAACAAGTTCCACAATGAAATTTAGATCGAAGTCTGAATTCAAATTTCCTCAATAATAGTTTTTAATAAAAGGTAATGGCAAAAATATTAAAAGATACAATCATAATACATGAAATAAATAAAAAATATAAATCAATCGAAAATTTGTTTCGCAAAGCAAATCAAATAATTATCAAAAAAAACACGTTAAGGGCGCCAATCTTATTAAAATTATTAATGATAATTATAACATTTTTCGTCCCGACTAAGATTCGAACCCGGGTTCAATGAATTCGCAGACCGGCCGCTTACCACCTCGGCTACTGAGGCAACGCTAACTCTAACACCGAGAACGCTTATACATACGATTTCGCGGATTAAGAATATTTATGATTTAATCCCGAAACAGGATTAATCAGACCATTTAATCCCGAATCGTACTTGAAAATTTTTAGACGCTAGAACACCAAATTCAAGTAAAATATTCTTGATTTTTTCGTTCTACATTTTTATCTGTGTACTGACTTCAGCAAAACATTCGATTCTGTTAATCATTCTCTTCTCCTCAGGAAACTCGATTTAATGGGAATTCCTAATGATTTTCTTTGGTGGATCTCTAGTTATCTGATTGGCAGTACCCAAGAAGTCCTCTTTAAAAATAACTTATCTAATGTTCTCCGGATCACCTTCGGTGTCCCGCAAGGGAGCCACTTGGGTCCCAAATCGTAAACCTAACCTTAGGTCAGCTCAATTTCCACGTACCGAGTAGAAATACTAGATCCTATACACCCTTAGTTTTGCGTAATTGTAGAACCTCCTTTGACTGCATGAATCCTTTAGAGTACTGAGTGTAAGTTATAATGATTTGTACTCAATAATCTCACATGTAGATGGATAATCTTCCTAAACTAAAAACTTGATTCCTAACCCACTTAGTACGCATGCAAGCGTAATATTTCCTCGTATTCTTTTCTATATTTTCCATTGCAACTACTAATACTTAACCCTAACAGGCACGTCCTGGTCTCATAGGTGCCCCTTGAGTGTAGTGACCGTAGTGCTTTCAATTGTTTATTGGAAAACAAATCTGTATTTTAAGCTTTTAGAAAAACTCGTTTGGTCACATGCAGGGCTGTCATACGACTACGGGAGTCTCAAACAACACACTTTATGGCAGAAGCCAACCGTTCAGGCGTGATCAGGCAAGTTAATGCCACCTTCGCTACCAAGGGTATAGTTGATATTTGTGAGATCCAGAATCCCAAAGGATTGGTCTCTTAACTACAAAATAGCATACTGAAGAAAAGCTTCATTTCCTTTCTTTTCGAACTCTGGACTACAGAGTCTCGGAGTTTCTATGGTCCTGTTGTGAAGATCTATGAAAGTTTTCTGTAAGCCTAATGCGACCATGTCCTGTTCCCCGATATGCAAGAAATTTAAATCGAAATTCTAGAATAATATACAGTAACCAAATCTCAAATTTGATGAAAATATGTTAAGAAACATCGAAGTTATGATTTTTTCTATTATTTTCAGATTTTTCCTATGACAGCTATAGGATATAGTTGTCCGATTTTCATGAAATATAAATAGAAATTCTGGAATAATGATTAATGGGCACATATTAAAATTGGTGAAAATTTATTGAAAACTGACAAAGTTATAATTTTTTTTCAAAAAATTTACCGATCGTTCCTATGGTAGATCCGGCCGATCCGGCCCTACTATCTGGAAGACTAACTGCGAAGTTTCATTCAGGTAGCTTTGAAACTGAGGGACTAATTTGCGTAGAAACGGACAGACAGACGGACATGGCTAGATCGACTCGGCTGTTGACGCTGATCAAGAATATATATACTTTATTACTAACTAACTTTATTACTAACTTATACTTTCCCTGTACAAGCCGAAACTAACCTGTCGTTTTCTTTAGTTTGGCTTACAGAATCATGCCGAGTGGTTGTCTAGTTTTTGTGTAACATTAACTAAAAGTTAACCAATTTACAAATTACTTTGGATGTTATAAATACCGAAACGAAATTTCATCTTTAAATACTCAATTGTTTTGGAGGTAGATTCGGAATCCCTGGGAATTTTCCAACGATTCCAAATCAGTATTCAAAACAATTTTAGGTTTATTTGTTGTTTATTTGTATCAAATTTCAAAGGTTTTTCGATTTTCTTGAAACAAGATTTTAATTTTAAGTTATAGATACATTCATTAACTGACCTATCTTTCTTTCCTGAATCAGAATCCCGAAAAACCCCGAAAAATGCATAAATACGCCTTAAGGGGTAAACCGCGCCACTGATTTGCACGTTTAATTATTTGATTTTGTTGTTTTCCTTATTTATTGCATTTCTAGATCATGTAAAGTTGCGAGAAGATACTTATTTGATTATAGTCTAGAAATGCTTAATCTATTAAAAATTTCCTTAATAGGCCTATTTGTAGTAAAAGGTAGTATAAATAATAGAATAATTGAAATAAAAAAAAAAATTCTAAAATATTTTTCTTCATTTTTCAAAATGTTTTTATTTGAGCAAATAAATAAAAATAAAGCTTAAATATTAAATAAAAAATGTTTCTAAAAAATCGTTTTCTTTGAGAAAATTAGATTTTTTAATTTAATACCCTATAAAAAGGCGAAAAGGTGGGCGTGGAACAGTGACCAATACTTATATAATTCTACAATATTTATCTGTCGAATGCCGTTTAAATTTTTGATTATCTTATTTGGTTAAAAATTTACGATTTTTGCAACAAAATGAAAAGGGCGCTACTGTGGGACAGTTGAACGAAGTGTTCGGTTCAATCAGTTTTATGTTTTCAATATCATTATTCAAATTATTCGATATCCACATAATAAAACTTTGGATCTTTGTTTTTGCTCTGCTCCCGTCCATTTATTTAAATGTCACTATAATTTGAGTTAAATATTTATAATTTACCGAAATTCAACCATTTTACAATTTATAGTATCAATTTTGTATTTTATAATTTGATATTCCACTTTGACTTGAATAGGTTACTTCTTGCCCTTATCTCCGCCCTTGCCCTTATCTCCGCCCTTTTTGTCCTTCTCGGCCAACTTTTTGCATTTCTCCTTCTCGGCCATCTCCTTGCACTTCTTTTCTTGTTCTTTCTTTTTCTTATCAGCTTCCTTCTTTTTTGCATCTGCGGCCATCTTTTTGCATTTCTCCTTCTCTGCCATCTCCTTACACTTCTTTTCCGCTGCCTTTTTCTTTTCCGCTGCCTTTTTCTTTTCCGCTTCCTTTTTCTTTGCCGCGGCTTCCTTTTTGGCAGCTTCCTCGCATTTTTTCTTTTGAGCCATTTCGGCGCACTTTTTCTTTTCAGCGGCTTCTTTCTTCTTTTTATCCGCATCCTTGCCGCCCTGGCATTTATCCTTACCTCCGCCAGCCGCTTTCATGGTAATCTGCTTGGTCAGGCTTCCGACATCGTCCTGGTTCTTCTTTTCCTCCTTCAACCAACGATTCTGCTGAAGCTCCAGATCGTTAAGGAATCTGCGTTGCATGGGGTTGACGAGGTTGGCCGATTCCTGTCCCTGGACATGAATTACTCCCACAGAGCCATCCTTCAGTGTCTTGGGAGACTCGTTGGGGCGTGCAACGCGTTGGTCTTTGATGCCTACACCAAGATAGCTATCAACTGTATACACAGGTTTGAAAACAATACCAACCTGCATTCTTAAAATTGGCCAAATGGTGCGATCGAACCAAGAAGCTAGGACGCTTGGCGCGGCTGCGAAGACAGTCCTGAGCGCATCGTCCGAAAGCCAAAGCGGATTGTTTAAACATTTTTTGCCGAAATCGAAAACTCAAATTTGGAATTAGGAATTTGAAAGAGAGCTCAAGAGAAATAATTTAGGTGTTATCAGTACCGAAAGCAGTTGAATACTAAATTTGTGAAAACGTGCTCGTCTGGACCTAGAAGTCGACTGACAAGAGGGTCATGGCATGGTGGGATTTTCAGTTTAAAAACTGGACTGGGCTCCTAAAATTCGAGCTCAGAAGAAAAGGAATTTTTACTTATAAAATACACGTTGTCCAACGTTTCATGATAAAAGTTAATTAGAGAAGTAAATATAAAAAATCCATTTTAAGAAATAGTTTATCATGTTTTGTAGTTTGTACTACATTTATATGTGTTATGTTTATATATTTCTAAATAAAATGCAATTTAAAATTTTGATTATTATAATGGAAAATTTGTAGCGTTCGTGATGTATCTTCACACTATGGTAAAGAATTATACAAATATTACCATACATTTAGGAAAATCTTCCCTTAATTATATTATTTATAATTATTTCAAAACAAAAAATCTCATATACATATCCCACATTCTAATAATAAAAAGTCCTTATAAAGGATTTGTATATTTTTTAATAGACTTAAACATATGTACAATTTTTTGGCCTGAATAAGCAAAAAACAAGAAAGGAAGCTAACTTCGGCTCGCCGAAGTTTATATACCCTTGCAGATTGCAATTGAACTTTAAAATTAAAAA
>VNJQ01006061.1:17479-35862 GCA_008042515.1 Drosophila truncata | reverse complement strand
TCTGTCTGTCCGTCTGTCTGTTTCTACGCAAACTAGTCTCTCAGTTTTAAAGCTATCGACTTGAAACTTTGCACACACCCTTCTTTCCTTTGCACGCAGTATATAAGTCGGAACGGCCGGGATCGGCCGACTATATCCTATAGCTGCCATATAACTGATTGACCGGAAATGGTATAACTTCGGTGTTTTTAGAGTTAGAGAATTCAGATTTTGTACGAATGCTATTGTTGGCAACATTATACGACATACCAAATTTCATAAGGATCGGCCGACTATATCCTATAGCTGCCATATAACTGATTGATCGGAAATGCTATAACTTCGGCGATTTTAAAGTTATAGAGTTCAAATTTAGTAAGAATGCTATTTTTGGCAAAATACTACGACAAACCAAATTTTATCAGGATCGGCCGACTATAAGATATAGCTATAGATATAATAATATAACTGAAAAATCGAAAATTGACCATCTTTTGTGTTTTTGAAGATAGAAAAGAAAAACTTCGTACATATTATATATTTGGTCATTATACGACATACCAAATTTCATAAGGATCGGCCGACTATATCCTATAGCTGCCATATAACTGATTGATCGGAAATGCTATAACTTCGGCGATTTTAAAGTTATAGAGTTCAAATTTAGTAAGAATGCTATTTTTGGCAAAATACTACGACAAACCAAATTTTATCAGGATCGGCCGACTATAAGATATAGCTATAGATATAATAATATAACTGAAAAATCGAAAATTGACCATCTTTTGTGTTTTTGAAGATAGAAAAGAAAAACTTCGTACATATTATATATTTGGTCAGTTGATCCGACCTACCAAATTTCATAACGATCGGCCGACTATATCTTATAGCTGCCATATGACTGAACGATCGGAAATTACCCGGCCATTTCAGCCTTCTCGTTAAGTCATTTAAATTAGATTGCATATGATTCAATTTGGAAAATATAATTTACAGAATATTTTCAAGGGTATATAAACTTCGGCTCCGCCCGAAGTTAGCTTTCCTTTCTTGTTTTTTTTATTAAAAGTTAGCTTCTTTTCTTGTTTAGTATGAAATTAAAAGTAGTTTAGCTTTAAGCACAATAGCACGTATGAATTTAATAGTTAAATAAAAATAAATTAGATTTTAAAATTTTAGAGGTAAAAAGTATAATTATACTTTTAATATACATTTGTTATATTAATATATATTTGGATACTAAATTTAAAAATATGTAAATGATAAATTCGATTTTGTTGTAAGAGTTACACTATGTATTTTGTTTTTTATATCGTCAAGCACACATCCGATGTACACATCAGCGGGATGAACATATTTAGGGGTGGAATCTTACATTCCAGTTCCTTCGTTCCAAGCTGTTGATGTGCAGGGATGGACCAGTAGGGGGAGGAGTCCGAATTATTCATTCACCCAGTTTCAGAAGTCAATTCATTTGATTATACTAATATAATAGCTTTATCAAGAAAACCTAAGCTTTTTGTTATTTAATAAAACTATATAATTATGTTTAACTGGTGTGTATTTGGTTGTATATTGTGTATACATTTGTTAAAATAAAAAACTGCTTGAAATCTCGTGTACATAATATGTGCGCATATGTTGTTTATATGTATGTATATGAATGATGCTTAAAACTATAATGTGTTTTTACGACAATTCTGCCATATGCATTATCTAACAGTAATTTTGTTTAATAAAAAGTACAAAAAAACTACCACTATTATCTGGATATTCCTTAATTAAATTAATACGAATTTCTAAATGCTGCAGGTTTGTGCACAATTTTTGTAACTTGATACATTATTTAACAGTTTTGTGTTTATATTGTAATACTATCTATTATGAATGTATTTTCATGTACGTTGGTGTATCAACTGTTAATATTTTGACCTTTAAGGACACTAAATATTTTGGGGGATAAAGATATCTCTCTTTTGTAAAACAGCAATTTTCAGTCAGAAGTTTCCAACGCAGTGAAGGAGACATCTCCGACCCTATAAAGCAGTGCTCGGCACCATCACAATCACAAGCCAAAAGTCCATATGTGTGAGTGAGTAAAGAAAAGAAAACGACTTCGTTGACTTCTCCTCAGCAACTAATTTAATTTTCTGTCCAGATATGAGAAAATAATATAGCCAGCATTTGGTTTTCTATGCAAAACCAATAGCTATTACTATAAAAATTGCTAATTTCCGCTAATAGTGGCTGGATATAGCCAGAGCAATATAATCTGACAGCCCTAATGCTTTGAGCAGCTGAGCCGAAGACATTTGCCGAGGCCACACGAAGTCTTCATACTGTCTGTGTTCTGGCAGCGCTGCCGGCAGAGGCTTTGCCTGACCCATAGGTTTGCGACGCGCCGAGCCCTGCTATAAAGTATATATATTCTTGATCAGAATCAACAGCCGAGTCGATCTAGCCATGTCCGTCTGTCCGTTTGTCCGATTATACGCAAACTAGTCCCTTATTTTTGAAGCTATCTGAATGAAACTTTGCAGGTAGTCTTCTATATGCTCTCACTCCTACATAAGTCGGAACGGGCCGGATCGGACGACTATATCATATAGCTGCCATAGGAACGATTTGTAAATTTTTCGAAAAAAAATTATAACTTTGTCAGTTTTCAATATATTTTCACCAATTTTGATATTTGCCCATTAATCATTATTCCAGAATTTCGATTTAAATTTCATGCCATAGGAACAATCAGTAAAATAATAAAAAAATCATAACTTCGCTGTTTCTCAACATACTTTCATCAAACTTGAGATTTGGTCACTTAATATTATTTCAGAATTTCGATTTAAATTTATACGACTATATCCTATAGGAAAAATCAGAGAAATAATAAAAAAAATCATAACTCAGTTGTTTCTCAACATATTTTCATCAAATTTGAGATTCGGCCATTCAATGTTATCTTAGAATTTCGTTTTTAATTTGATAGTTCAATTGCAATCTGCAAGGGTATATAAACTTCGGCGAGCCGAAATTAGCTTCTTTTCTTGTGTGTTTATTTTTTTTCAAAATCAATAAGTCAGATTTTTATTTGACCACTAAAACTAAAAAAAAGTTACGGGGTAATAACTAAAACTATTAAACTTATTTGTATTGAGTAACTTTTCAAGCAACTAAATAATAATCGCCGTGCTTTCTACTGAGCATCATATTGGTTTTTTTTTTGCCTTTCTATTTTAAATTTCTACATGTGTATTTACTTAACTATTGGTATATTAAAGTATGACATTTGAAGAATTTCTTACCAAGTTTTTACAAAAAAATATTCTTAAATAAGGCAATTGTAGCAATTTTCTGGATATGGGTCAACAAAAAATTAAATTGCGGGGCCCATCATAACTCGGTGCTGGATCATCCGAAATCAAGAAAATCAAGTTCATTTGTTAGATAATATATTATCCCAGGTAACACTGTCGAGTTTTTTTTTTAATTCCAACTCTTGAAATTTTCCGAATTTTGTGAAGTGAAAAACACAATTTTTTCGGTGAAAATTCGGCTTGCCTTGCGCAGTTCTCTGTTAGGTACACTATAAAAATTTATATCAAGAATCCCCGATCATGACGACCTTGTCATTATCGAAACTAAAATTAATGAATTAAACTTAGAAATGTTTCAAGAAGTGGCCAAACTTTCAAAATTACTAAAAGAAATCTCTCATAACTCTCTCTGAAGACAATATTTTGAATCGTAAAATTTTAAACACCAATGAAACGAAATATATTATTATACATGAAAAATTCAACATTACACTGTCAGATATTTTAGATGTCTCCACATAATCAATAACGTCATTTAAAGCATTAATTATGCCAAAATAAACACATAAAAAAATGTTTAACAATTTTTCAAATTCAGAAACAACCAATTGTACCAAAATTAGAGAAAAAAACAGACCAATTGAAATCATAAGTGATGAAATTATTTTTGTCGCAGGAACCAACTGTATTAACGAAATGTCGATCACTCACTCTTCTTCCTTCCAAGTGAACGGTCGTGTTTATATTATAATTTCAGTCAGAAGCTTGCAACGCCGTGAAGGAGACATTCCCGACCCTATAAAGTATATATTCTTGATCAGGATCAACTGCCGAGTCGATCTAGCCATGTCCGTCTCTCCGATTATACGCAAACTAGTCCCTCAGTTTTGAACCTACCTGAATACATAAGTTTGAATGGGCCGGATCGGACGACTATATCATATAGCTGCCATTGAAGCGATCGAAAAAATTTTTGCAAAAAAAAAATTATAAAATTCCACCAAATTTGATATTTGGCCATTAATTATTATTTTAGAATTTCGGTTTTAATTTCACGAAAATCGAACGCCTATATCTTATAGCTGTCATAGGAACCATCAGGAAAATAATTGAAAAAAATCATAACTCCACAGCTTCTTAACATATTTTCATCAAATTTGAGATTTGCATACTTAATATTATTTCCGAATTTTCATAGGTTCGCTATTTCTCAAAATATTTTAATAAAATTTGGGATTTGGCCACTTATTATTATTTCCGAATTTCGATTTTAATTTTATAGTTCAATTGCGATCTGCAAGGTTATATAAACATCGGCGAGCCGAAGTTAGCTTCCTTTCTTGTTGTTGATAATGTTGCTCACATTCTTGGCAAAAAAAACCCTTGTCTTTAAGGGCTTCTGGTATATCTGAGGGGGCGACCTCAGGTTTGGAAACGTCCTTCGGATTTTGTTTGAACCAGAAAACGGCATTGATTATGACCGGTCCGGATTGATCAACAACGATTAAACCAATCAAAACTCAATACAGCTACATAAGTACAACATGCTCGATGAAGCTTCGGGCACAATTCAAACAAGTTCGTTCAGTTGACTTGATTTGTTCATCTGGCTGATTCGATCTCTCTCTCCAAATTTTTTTTGTTTATTTGATTTTAAAGCACCGGGTTTCCTGTAAATTGAATATTTATCATCCGTAATTATATATACCGTTTTGCTACCGCGCGTGCATACACTTTTCTGTGTATTTATTGTTTTAATAAACATTTTTAGTTTGTGCTAAGACGGTTTTCTTATCTTTCTTTTTTTTCTCATCCCGTTTTTTCCCCCCGCTTGAGTGTCGTTAGCTTCTAGCAGCAGCTAAGCGGTTCATAGCTCTCTCGCTCTTGTGATTTCTTGCGCTCACACACAAACTCTCTTGCTCTCCCTCTCTGGTTCTTTTTTCGGAACTGATTGTGTACACAGTGGTTCATGGGCTTGTGAAAATGATAATCAGAATGATTGTGATCGGTTTGAATGAAAGGAGCAGTCTCGATCATTCTCTGCAATTCACCAAAAATGTTAGATCAAAAACCATCATACCGCAAGCAGACAAGAGTGATCGGGACTGATGTTTGCTTCGAACATGCTCGCTAACGATCATACAATTTTGTTGATGCAAAGTTTTGCGTCCCAAAAAATCCAATTCAATGACGTGAAAATGTTGATCATTGTAGTTCTCTGTTGTGAACTTTAGTTTCGTGAATATTTCCTTTGATAAGTAGAACAATATGACAATGTTCGTCCCCGACTAGCGCAAAAATGTTATTGACAAGAGCGGTTGAGCTTTTCTCCCTAATAAAAATGGGTGGGGGTCTTGATTTCTTTTGAGGCTCCTGCCCTGGCTCTGCTTGGTTGCTCTCATCTTCTGCTATGAGGGAATATCTCTTGTTGTTGGATCTTTTTGTTTGTTCGTTGCTTTCGCTGGTACGATTAATCTTTGGTTTGTTTTCAACTATGTTTTGTGGACCAGCGGTCGAAGAATACTGATTTTGATATCATTGCTGTGGCCGCTGCAGCCGTTGGTCCTCTATTTGCAATATTGGTAATTGTTTTTGGTATTGATGTTCCCTTTGCTGCGACTGCGACTGCCTTGTACTTTCTTACACAATACAATGTCAGCCCCATGTTACTTCGTATCAACAATCATCAATTAACTCTCCGGATGTAAGCCTCAACTTCACTCCACGAATACAAACAGAAACTCTATCCTCAAATAGATCAAAATTTTTACGCAGTTAAGTGCTAATTGGTTGCATTTATCTCCCAAACCGAACTATAAACTGTGAGCCCCTAATCGAGATTATTAGTGAGATATCTGCTTCATATAGGGACATAATAATTGTAGGAGACTTTTACAGCAATTTACTAAATGAACAAACCTTATTAGATGGCTTTGAGTCTTTGGGGCTGTACGCTGTCAATACAACTACATTTTAGTAACCACTGTGATACTCTACTTGACCTTTTATTATTAATGACTAGAAAGATTTTACTATACGACCAGGTCTCCGTACCAGTATTTTCTAGACATGATCTTATATTTCTCACCTGTGATATAATTATTGACGATTCTGAAGAATCTTTTAGCTATACGGATTTCAAAAATATTAATTATACATAACTTCAGTGTGAATATATTGAATGTGATTGGCGCCGATTAATCAGTGTTGTAGTGTTGGGTCCCAACTGAGTGTCCTAAACGATAATTTCCTGTATATATCTAATAAATGCGTCCTTATTAAGACTAAAGTAATTAAATCGCTACCAAACCCTTGGTTTAATAATGAGATAAAAAAGTATATTAAGCTGGGGGCTTAGCTGCAGCTTATTTCAAGTGGAAGCGATACAAAACTCACTACTTCTATTTGCAGTACAAGGATTCAAGAGCTCTTGTTATAAAAATGATAAAATCGGCTAAGTGTGAGCACTTTAAGTCGAAATTTAACAACAATGTAACGTCAAAACGAATATGGAGGGATTTAGGCAGCGTTGGCATAGGGAAGAGTAGGCCGAGAATAGACCCCAACGTCGATGTGGAAAAACTCTGTCGATCGCTCTCACAGCTTGATGTACCTGATGCAACATCTAATCAGCACCTGAATAATGTAATAAACAGTGATACTAGTTTCAGCTTTGTGTTTGTCAATCAATGTGATGTGCTGGGATGTATACTTAAAATTAAGTCAACTGCTGAAGGCCTAGACAATGTTAACCCTAAATTTATTAAAATGATGTTACCATTACCATTACCAACCAGCATATTTGTTTGATAAACTCATATCTGCTAATAATTTAATATGCCCAAAATATACTGCATTGTGCTGGAATAGGAAATTTTTTATAAACGCTATCCGTCTGTGGAACAATCTACTCTATAACAATCTAATCTATGAGACAATTAGGGTCGCAACTCAGTTTAAAATTAAAATTAAGAAATATGTAAAATAATGGAAAAGAAGCAAATTTGTTAATATTAAGTAATAGTTATACGTCTATGTAAGTAAGTATGTTTTTTAATTCATGTGACTAGTGCTATAATCATAAGTGAAACCTTGTTGCACTAGGATAATGACATAATAAAATTAAAAAAATAAAAATTAAATTTTAAACAAAACGACACAATTAAGAATTGGTAAAGTGAATCAGGATAGAGAGAAACCGGTAGGTTTTAATCAGAGTGACATACTATTCCGTAAAAAAAGTATAAGGAATATAATAAGGTCTTTCCAACAAACACACAACTTTTACGACAACTTAAGGTCAGAAACTTCACAAAGCAAAATTTAAGAGATTTATAAAATTATGTCCTAATTCAACAAGTAGCACTGGTCATGCAATTTCCTCTAATAAAACCGAAGAAATCTATTTAACTCACCTACATTTTTCTTTCCGTTCCTTTAGGTTGATTCATCTAAAATCTTAACCATTAGCAACCATCAATCTAGCGCAAGCTTGCATCATAAATCGATCACTCACGTAATTAACATTGAAGAATATCAAAATTGCACTATACTATTAAAGGACTTAAGGGGAGAGTAAACTTTGATTTTTCAAAAAAATGCATTTTTTTTTGGCTTAAAATGTTCCTTGAGATGTATACTTTAATTTAGAAAAGACTCCAGGTCCGCCAGAATATTCCTTACCGCTTTACGAAGCGATTTCCCAAAACATTTACATGTACATGTACATACAATTTTATCTTTAAACGCATTTATCTCGAAACGGGGTTTTCAAACTGGCATGTGAAATAACTCTAACCAGTTATCATCAAATTTGGATATCGCCTTGGTTTTCTTGTTCAGAATTAAATTCTGCTACGTATCCACATTTTCGATTTTGTTAAAAATGGATTTTTAATCCATTTTTGGACGTTCAAAGTGTACTTTATAAGAAAACTAACTACAAACCAGAGCTCGCACAAAGTGGTCAACCTTTTTTAGGAGAGAATAGGTTTATTCTCATCAGAGTCAGGGATCTGTCGCAGATGTTATGGCTCTTTAGAATCGTTGCAATTCCGGAGAACAGTAAACGACAAGCCAAAAACAAAACGTTTTTGGAACGGAGCGGAGCATTGAAACATATTCACTCGCACTGAGTGAAAAACAAGAAAGGAAGCTAACTTCGGCTCGTCGAAGTTTATATACCCTTGCAGTTTGCAATTTAACTATAAAATTATAATCGAAATTCTGAAATAATAATAAGTGGCCAAATCCCAATTTTGGTTAAAATATTTTGAGAAATAGCGAAACTATGAATTTCTTATTATTACCCTAATTGTTCCTATGGCAGCTATAGGATTGTATAGGATCGTCTGATTTTTATGAAATTAAAACTAAGATTCTCAAATAATATTAAGGAACAATAGAGAAAATAATACAAAAAAATCATAACTCCGCAGCTTCTTAACACATTTTCATCAAATTCAAGATAATTCAACAATAAGGAAAATAATACAAAAAAATCATAACTTGTTAAGAAGCTGCGGAGTTATGATTTTTTTTTGTATTATTTTCCTTATTGTTCCTATGACAGCTATATATAGTCGGATATAGTACGATAAAGTCGGCCGATTTTCATTAAAATAAACCCGAAATTCTATAATAATAATTAATGGCCAAATATCAAATTTGGTGGAATTGTGTTGAAAACTGACAAAGTTATAATTTTTTTTTTTCCAAAATTTTCAAATTGACAGCTATTTGATATAGTCGTCTGATCGGGCCCGACATATGTACGAGTGAGAGTATGTAGAAGACTAACTGCAAAGTTTCATTCAGATAGCTTAAAAACTGAGGGACTAGTTTGCGTAGAAACGGACGGACAGACAGACAGACAGACAGACAGACAGACAGACAGACCGACTGACGGACATGGCTAGATCGACTCGTTGATGCTGATCAAGAATATATATATGTACTTTATAGGGTCGGAGATGTCTCCTTCACTGCGTTGCAAACTTCTGACTGAAACTATAATACCCTGCTAGGGTATAATGAGAGCAAGAGAGAGGGATGAAACAGAATTTACCCAAACAGAACTTAAAAAAAAAAAATTAAAAAATAAATTGAAGAGTATTTTATTTTATATATTTTATTTTATATTAGAACTTATGTTTAGCTTATTCTAATGCTTATACTACGAATTTAGTTTTACAACTAACAAAGAATTAATGTTATCTGAGGTAAGAGCAGTGCGCTTCTCGCTTAAGATGAAATGTAGGGCCGAAAAAGCCCTCGACACTGATACCTGGGTGTCAGGTGTAGCTAACACAACATTTGCAATCTCTGCAAGTTGGGGCGCCTTAAATTTTAACTCTCGAAGAAATTCCTTTATCGCACTTTTTAACGGCAATCGGCCATAAATTATAAAATAATAAAATAGTTTCCCTAATTTTAAGTTAAGCCAATATTAATTTAGTTACGTAGTTTTTGATTTTCTCACACTTCAGCTTAACGTGCAACCACAGTATATCAAAATAGCTATAAGCTAGGTGCTCCTGTTGCAATCTTGAAGTAGCTTCATATGTGTCTTCGAACGCTTTTATATACTGCTCAACCCAGATTCAATCAACGTCAATATCGACAGAAGTTTGAGTTTCAATAAAATCTTTTAAATCGAACAACTTTACCAGCATAATGTAGGTTTAGTTCCTTCTGGTAGTAACATAAATAGTGGGAATCGGATTCTTGGCCTCCATTAAAGCGCATCTGCAAGAATTTATATTTGTTGTCATTGTGAATTTACCCACGAAACGGACAAATTTATTACCTGTACTTTCCGGTGCGCAAAACTTTACACAATATGCGGCAAACACGAACTTTTTCTGCTATTTCGCTTAGCTTATTAACGTCGTATACGCAATTTGAAGTGTGCACTGCGCATCGGACAAGTTGTACGTTTGGGAACGTAACATTTTCAAGCAATTCCATATAACCATAATCGCTGTCATTATTATAAAAGGATCCTCTGTGGATTCATCATTAATTGTCTGATGTGATGCTAAAATACATAAATACTTATTTAATTGTTTACGCGGACTTTAATTAATAACGCTTACCTACAAATCAGATCTATCTGGATTCCATACTGTTGAATAGTCTCCACAATTTTATTTTTGATATATAGCCCAGTATGCGCCTCAGACAGTTGAATCATCCCAAGCGTTTTGATGACGATCTCAGTCGTTGATAAGTTAGAATTGATGTATTGTAAATTGATTGCCAAGATTGATTTTTCTAATGTGGTTGCCACATCAATTTTAAGCGATATCAGCTTACGTTTTACACAATCCCTTATGAAAAGCTCTGTTTCGACAACATAATCTATAATATTTCGCGACGTGATTCGACACATTTTATATACTCTCATATATGTGGTTTAAACGTTTAAACATTACGTTACTGCTTAGATCAGTTCCACCATCGTAAACAATATTTGTTTCAAGGCTTGTCCCTGATCTCGTATCGGAAGATATACTAGTCTATATACAACGCAAAACACAAGCCGAAAATATAAAAGTGGAAAAATTCAAATGTTCGTATGCCAGAGACATTTTATCGTTTAAGATAAATGCGTCTTTCCAGTTCTTTGACACTATTTGCTCGGGTGACTTCTGGCCGGAGCCCATTGTAGTCAAGGAGTACAAGGCTGAAAATACATTGTGACCAGAAAGTACCCGAAATTTAAACTGCCCGTGATGAATATTTTTCGGAGGTTTCTTTTTTGTTAGATTGCCTGTGCTATTTGTAATTACTATGCCAAAAATGAGTGCATTCTGACCGCTAGTTTATTTTCAGCAGCTGTTAAAACCAGTCGACCTCGGTATTGTTCGGCGATTTTTAAGATAGAAAAAATATTGATAAAGCAATAATTTCGGTTTTTAACAAAATTTTGTGTGCGGAAACTCATAGAATGCTTAAAAGGTCTTATGATGAATCTAGTATAAAAGCTTTTCGGATGGTAGAGTAGCCATCGAAAACATGTCTTCTTCTGGTCGTCCTTTGGCGTTTTCCCCTGAAGATAACATAAAGGATATCAGCGATATCGTTCTTAAAAATCGTCATCTTAGTGCTAGAGAAATAGCACTTTAGATAAATATCGTTATGAAGCAGATAGATTGATTCTGATCGATTATTTTGAATATGTGTTACGCTTCAGAATGACCATATTTAGAATGTGACAAAAAATAATTGATCTAGATTAAAAATGCTTCATTTTATTAAAAAATTCCGGGTATTTTCTGGTCACAATGTAAAAGAAACCGGCCGGTGGGGAAGTACAACTACCCTCACCGTCACAAGCCGCACCGCTGTACCCTCTATCCCAAAAAACTATCTTCTTCCTTACAACTTTTCTATCAGAATTTTAGGGGCTTACACAGTAAGCTCTCTAAACTGTATTCTGATAGTTTTTTTCTCGCATCCCAGGTAATTGTGTTAACCAAAACCTGGTTAAAACCTTCTTCTGCTTCGAAATTCTTCCGAGTAAGGCTTCGGCCACGCATTAAGCGATAAGCGACTGAGCGACTGAGCGACGCTCTCTCGAGCGACGTTAATGGGCGATCGTTTTGAGTGAGGTGGCCACGCACTGAGCGACATCTCTCGAGTTGATAAGTTGTAAAATGCCTTATATTTTAGAGAGGTTCTACGAAATCTGTTTAAAAGCCGATATAGTAGTAGTTTATAAGTAGTAGTTTAATGTAATATTTATTTCTTATTTTTAAGCTTACCAAATATTATATTTTGTATTTCATTTTTAATCTTTAACTTTTTGATGTCCGTAAATTTTTCAAAAAAAAGGCAAAAGTGATTTAAAAAATAATAAATCTTCGTTTTTGTTTTCTTCATCTATAATTTTTTCTCTTCCGATTTGATTAAATTAAGGTTTTCGCGCATATTTTTAGATTGTTTGCATTTCGTCGCTCAGCGATGCACTAAAAATTAAAACCAATTCTAGCGCTGAGCGACGTCGCTCTCTACTCCAATGCTTTCTCATAAGCTTTAATATTTTACGTCACTCGAGAGAGCGTCGCTCAGTCGCTCTGTCGCTCATCGCTCAATGCGTGGCCGAAGCCTAAGTACACAATTTACAGATTAGACCGTCTTTCCCAGCGTGGTGGCGGAGTTTTAATTGCCATTGACTCTTGCCTTATCTCTGAACAGGTCGTATATGATGATTTTTTGGACATTGAATTTATTTGCGTTAAACTACCTTTTACAGGTAGTATTATTTATGTAACCTGCTCTTACATTTCTCCATCTTCCGATCTGTCTTCAATCTGTCAAAAGCCAAAAAGCTTTCTGATAGGGACCAATTAGTGAATCTGGATAACTTCAATATACCTGGGGCTCATTGGTCTTACGATGGCGTGTCAAATGTCATTCAGAATACGGCACAGCACGACCTCATTAACGGCTTGCTTGATATATCTTTATCTTAAGTTAACCACGTATTTAATTCTTTAAGCTGCTTACTGGATATATGCTTTGTATCCGATCCCGCAGGCGTTAACCTAATCAGAGTTCCACCAATGACGCAGCCTAAAGATCCTTACCATCCAACTTTCGAAGTGACTATCGATACTGGGACAGTATTAGAAACTACATCTGGTAGAAGAATAAACAAAGTCCGCTGTTTCTGAAAGTCTGAGTATCAGAGGCTAAACACTCTAATATCTGAATTCAATTAGACCGATCTTTACATGTGCTCTGACATGGCAACCGCCGTGGATATTTTTTACAGTGCCATGAACTCATTTTTCTCCTTATGTGTTCCGGTAACCTATCCGTTGGTCTCTAATACACCTTGGTTCAACACGCTTAAAAAATGCTAAATCTAGGCTTTATAAAAAATACAAACTCACCGGTTCAAAAACTTCTTCTTATCTCAGTGCTCGGTCTAACTTTACCGTGCTTAACGCTCAGTGTTATAAAAATTATTTGACTCGTTGTCAGGTCCAGTTCACGCAGGACCTAAAACAGTCTTATAACTTTGTTAACACTAAACGTAAACCTAATTTAAATCCTTCCTCGCTTTCATTTAGGAACACTACAGCAAATTCTGATCAGGCAGTAGCCGATCTTTTTGCTGAGTTTTTTAAAACTACATATTCGTCCTCTACTATTTTAGATCAGATAGTTTCTTTCGCTATGCCCAGTTCGAACTTAATTTACAACTCTGAAATCCTTAGAATTATTTGACACGGTAATATTTTAGATTTTTTCGTAAATCTTTATTAATATGTAAATCTTTATTAATTATTAAAGAATGATATTTCTAGAATGCATTAGGCATATTTCGTTGTTAAAACATCTTTTATTTTTATTTTTAT
The DNA here is from genome assembly GCA_008042515.1 of Drosophila truncata. Classification (NCBI taxonomy): domain Eukaryota; kingdom Metazoa; phylum Arthropoda; class Insecta; order Diptera; family Drosophilidae; genus Drosophila; species Drosophila truncata. Next base: position 22,196 of record VNJQ01006061.1, on the reverse strand, counting down.
TGGTGAAAATGTCAACGACTGTATATGTATCATAACAAAATCAAAACAATTCAATTATTGCAAGTTAACAACATATGAACACACATACATATGAACATGAAACACGCATCCGGCCAACCTACCTCAACAGATGACGATTTCGCGTGCAATGTGAGTAAATTCGGTTCATAGTTGAAAATTAATGTGATAAATATGCCGTATTATTATTTTCTACTTTACAATTAATTTTCATTTTTATAAATTTGCAAATGTACTGAAACAAATAAAAATATTTTATAACAATTTGGAATGCAATAATAATTGCTGGTTGGTCAAACTTAAATTAAAATGAGTAGTAAAAATTATTAGATTACTAAAATAATTTGTCTCCCAATGCGCTAGCCGCTTAGTATTGCTGTGACGTCATAAGCAAGTGAGCCTGCGCGACGCACTTGCTGTGGCCGTCCGAGGTCTGCGAAAAAGACTTTGCATACGGAATTTTGCACACGCATACAAACGTGCGAGCGCTGGTACACATATTCACGCATACACAGAAACGAGAGCACAACGCGAAGAAACGCAACCATGCTCGTCGTTCCGCGCTCTATTTGCGACTGAAAAGTGATTTTCTGTTGTGCTCTCGTTCAAACGAATGCTTCGATCCCGACAAAGCCGAACGCTCTCTGGGGTTCTAGATATATCGTTCGGGTGCTCTGGGGTTCCAGGCTCAGCCATTCCGATGACAGCTGTTTTTCGCTGTTCGACTTCTCTATGTATTTCTTGCTTAGTGATCAAGTGCTCAAGGACCAGATGGCATTCCCAACGCAGCCGTGCACGCCATAGTGAAAGCCTTCCCGACGCTATTCGCGCAGGTGTTCAACAGATGCATTAGCGAGCTGACTTTCCCAAGAGCTTGGAAGCAGCAAAGGCTCGTTCCCATCCCAGCGCTTGGCAAACTGAACGATGACTCGTCTTTAAACAGGCCCCTCTGCATGCTGAATACTCTGGGAAAAATATTTGAGAGCATTATATGCAACAAGCTGGAAAGGGAAACAGAAGAGCGCGGAGCCCTGTCTACCCACCAGCACGGGTTCTGAAAGAAGCGAAACACCATCGATGCGATCCGCGAGGTAACGCAGCTGGCAGCCAATGCTATCAAGGGCGAAAGGTGGCAGGAAGGCAGCAAGAAATACTGCCTGGTGTGCATCCTGGTGGTCAAAAATGCCTTCAACTCTGCAAACTGGATCCTGGTCCTGCAAGTACTCCAACGCGGCGGCATATCGGGCTACCTCACAAAGCTGATATCCGATTATTTCAAGGACCGCGTCCTGATGTAATCCGTCCGACAACCAGGTATACCAAGTGACGTACCTCAAGGCTGAGGGCTGCGCTGTGGTGGGCTTCGCAGAAGACGTCACGCTGATCACTGTAGAGAAGCACTTGACCGACGTCTCTGCGAAGTGTAGCCATTTGATCGACATGCTGATGGCTTGCCTAGCACGGACTGAAGCACTGCTCATAAGCAGCAGAAAGGCCGTAGAGAAGGCGAACTTTCCGGTCGACTCGATTACCGTCGATTCTAGTCCGGCGGTAAAGTACCCTGGAGTTCTGATCGACCACAGGCTAAACTTCAAGAGCCACTTGGAGTAAGCTGTGGCCGAGGCATCCGAAGCCACAGCGGCAATCTCGAGGATGATGGTCACCACGCGAGGCCCTAGGCAGCACAGCAGACGGCTAATAGCAACAGTGGTGACCTCGACCATCCTGTATGCCGCACCAATATGGGAGGAAGTCATGTGGACAGCGAGCTACAGCCGCCAATGCAACACAGTTTATAGACTGCGCACTGCGGATCTCCAGCTGCTTCTGCACAGTATCAGAAGATGCCGCATTTTTGGTAGCCGGAACATCGACCTACTGGCAGCGGAGCGCAGGACTGGCAACTCGGGTAGTGAAACCCAGCGGAGCAACACGCTCTCACAGTGGCAAGCGAAATGTGATGGCGCGAGCATTGGACGGTGGACACATCGACTCATCCCCGATCTGGAACCCTGGATTCGCAGAAGACACGGGCAGGTGGACTTCTACACGACGCAGCTCATAACAGGCCATGGTTGCTTCAAGGCATACGTGCACAGGCTTAAACACGAGGCTGACCCATACTACGACTTCTGCGGCAGCGCAGCTGTCGAGGACGCAGAGCATGCATTTTTTGCCTGCCCGCTATTCAGAGCAGTACAAGCTGCTTTAGAGGATGCAACGGGTTGTCGCCTTATTCCCAAGAACATTATAGGGTGTATGCTGGAGACTCAAAAAAAAATTAGGAGGCGGTTACCAACTTGGCCGAAACCGTGCTTAGAGAACTGAGGCGGCGGGAGTAAATCCGACGCTCGGATAGCTGTATCCCCCTACATCTCTACCTACTGTATATTTTCTTCGTTAATTTTATAAATAAAAAAAAATAAACAAAAAAAAATTTAAACACAAACACACACACAACTTAAATGGCTTCAGCACCCAAACACCAGTGCGAGCCTTCCTATGCATACTTGAGAAAAAACAACCTAACAAACAGCTATCATTTCAGCCGCAATAGCTGCAGGGGCTTAAACCTCCGAAAAACGTATATTACATGAGCAGGCGAAGAGGCAAAGACGAGAAGACAATTGAAAAAGCCTCTCAAAGGGTGCTCCAGGTGGAAAAAGAATTCACCGGGGTGAAGCAGCTGAAGAATCAGAAGTTGCAGTTGAAGGCCAATGCCCATGAATGTGTATTGGTGAAGTCGAGACTTCACTGGTAGCTACACATTGCTGCAGACTTACGAGTCCACGGAATGTCTATCATAAAGGTTTCAAACTTAACAAGAAAGGAAGCTAACTTCGGTTCGCCGAAGTTTATATACCCTTGCAGATTGCAATTGAACTATAAAATTAAAGTAGAAATTCTGAAATAATAATAAGTGGTCAATTCCCAAATTTGATTAAAATATTTTGAGAAATAGCAAAACTCTGAATTTTGTATTATTGTTTATGATTGTTCCTATGGCAGCTATAGGATATAGTTGTCTAATTTTCATGAAATTAAAACTAAGATTCTCAAACAATATTAAGTGGCCAAATCTCAAATTTGATGAAAATACGTTGAGAAACAGCGAAGTTAGGATATTTTCTATTATTTTCCTGATTGTTCCTATGGCAGCTATAGGATATAGTCGGCCGATTTTCATGAAATTAAAACCAAAATTCTGAAAGAATATTAAGTGGCCAAATCTCAAATTTGATGAAAATATGTTAAGAAACAGCGAAGTTATGATTTTTTTTATTATTTTTATGATTGTTCCTATGAGAGCTATAGGATATAGTCGTCCGATTTTCATGAAATTAAATCCGAAATTCTAAATTAATAATTAATGGCCAAATATCAAATTTGGTGGAGTTTTGTTGAAAACTGACAAAGTTATAATTTTTTTTCGAAAGTTTTACCGATCGTTCCTATGGCAGCTATATGATATAGTTGTCCGATCCGGCCCGTTCCGACATATTTACGAGTGAGAGTATATAGAAGACTAACTGCAAAGTTTCATTCAGATAGCTTTAAAACTGAGGGACTAGTTTGCGTAGAAACGGACAGACAGACGGACAGACGGACAGACGGACATGGCTAGATCGACTCGGCTGTTGATGCTGATCAAGAATATATATACTTTATAGGGTCGGAGATGTCTCCTTCACTGCGTTGCAAACTTCTGACTGAAACTATAATACCCTGCAAGGGTATAAAAACACCTTCCCACTCCTTATGCTTCACCTTCAAACTTAGGCCACTGTCAAAAATCCATGATGTTATCAGGATAAAGTCGAGTAATTAATTGCTGCGTGTGGCTGGTGCGAACCGTAAAGAATTTAAGCTTAGCGGCTGTGTATCAACTGAGCAGCCTTCAAGAGAGAACCACGCTATCGTACAAGAGACCATGGGTTTAAAAAGCTTAAGCGTCTGCACTGGGTGTTACACCACGGGCGGTCATTCACGTCACCCAATACGAAGGAGCCGATGTTGAGGTAATTAGAATTGAGAGCATACTGGAGCTTCACGACCTGCAAACGAATGCATCGCTATCCCTTGATATCTCTTCTGTTGGGAACGTTAACAGAAGAAGCAGGTGATCAAAATTTTTACGTTGGTAAATATATGTTAGGCATATTTAATGGGCTAAGTTCTTTAATGCCTTATGCTGTTTTTTGGTCAAAAAAAAGGGTAATTTTTGAAGATTGAAGTATTTTTGGCCAAAATAGAAAATAAAATACTAAAAATTATGCCCATGGCGGATATTTTTGTAACCCATAGTTTGAAAAAAGGCCTTTGCGATGTCAAAAAATTCTCTTAGACGATTTATCGAAAAGCAAAAATCCAAATGGAAAGTTTTCTCCCCCAACAGTTGTGACGCGCAGACGCGCACAAATGGATTAGATTACTGCATTAGGAGAGTTAAGATATGAAAGATATGAAGAAATTAAGATATTAAGGAATAGAATTGGATAATTTGAATTTAAAATACCAGAGCGCGCGCGCCCAGGCAAAAAAGTAGCTGGGTATACTGACACGGGAGAGCGGGCACACTGATAACGCCAAAGTCGGGAAAAGGAGGCAGCCACACTGAAACCCGCACGATCGCTATATAAAGCGGAGCTCAGCTCTTGGACCGAGACTTAGTGTTCGCCGCCGAGCGAAGCAGACCTCC
>VNJQ01006061.1:0-17102 GCA_008042515.1 Drosophila truncata | reverse complement strand
ATTTGTAGACCTTAAAGGCCTCTAAACCATTCTCGATATTTGTAGACCTTAAAGGCCTCTAAACCATTCTCGATATTTGTAGACCTTAAAGGCCTCTAAACTATTCTCGATATTTGTAGACCTTAAAGGCCTCTAAACTATTCTCGATATTTGTAGACCTTAAAGGCCTCTAAACTATTCTCGATATTTGTAGACCTTAAAGGCCTCTAAACTATTCTCGATATTTGTAGACCTTAACGGCCTCTAACTGTTCTCACTAATTTGTAGACCTTAAAGGCCTCTAAACCATTCTCGATATTTGTAGACCTTAAAGGCCTCTAAACTATTCTCGATATTTGTAGACCTTAAGGGCCTCTAAACCGTTCTCACTGATTGTAGACCTTAAGGGCCTCTAAACCGTTCTCACTGATTGTAGACCTTAAGGGCCTCTAAACCGTTCTCACAGATTGTAGACCTTAAAGGCCTCTAAACCAGTCTCACTACTTGTAGACCTTAGAGGCCCGCCCGAGTATTGGCGAATCGTCACACAGTGCCCGATTTTTTATATCCTTGCCGGGTATTATACTTTCAGTCAGAAGTTTGTAACGTAATAAAAATGAATCGGACGTCTATATCATATAGCTGCCATAGGAACGATCGAAAAATTTTTCGAAAAGAAATTATAACTTTGCCCATTTTCAACATATTCTCATTAAAATTTGAAATTTGGCCATATTGTATTATTCCAGAATTTCGGTTTTAGTATATGAAAATCGGACGACTATAGCTATCCTATAGCTGGCATAGGAACAATCAGGGAAATAATAGAGAAAATCGTAACTTCGCTGTTTCTCAACATATTTTCATCAAATTTAAAATTTGGCCATTTATTATTTCGGATTTTTGTTTTTAATTTTATAAAAATCGGACGACTTTATCTAATAGCTGCCATAGAAACAATCAAGAAAATAATAGAAAAAAATCATAATCATATTTTCATAAAATTTTTAACTCTAACGGGGATTCGATCTTTAGAGTCCCTTTGATACAGTGTGCTTCATCAGCTAATATCTGTTAATACATGGTAAATGGGGCTTGTTGGTATCTGTCCTGGCACAACTCAGCCATCCTAACAAGATGATCCCCTGATATCAGTTTATCTTATTTATTTTTGGTTATACAATGATTCTAAAAAAATGGTTCCTGTTTTTTTTTTTTAACGTATACATGTTAACATGCTTATTATTTAATTATTTGTCTGTTGATTTTTTCTTGTTGCCTATCCAATGTTTGATATTTTTAATGCTCCACCTTGGTACGGGTATCGGGATACCTGAAATCCTTCTACATCTTTTAAAATGAACCTGTCATTTCTTAATACTTTTGCGATTACGTATGGTCCTTTGGAATCAATTTACTAGAGACTCCTGTTGTGTTATCGAAATTCTTTACTACTACGTAGTCTCCTTTTTTGTATTCTGATGGGTTTCTGGCGGTCTTATCATATTATTATTATAATACTATTGCATGTTGTTATACTCTTGGGCTTTTTCTTGATTTTTCTCTGCCTCCTCTCTAATTTTTTATAAATCTCTTCCTTTTGGAGCATTATCCTATTCTTCTAATTTTTCTCTTAATTCGTCTACAACTTTTCCTCTTTGATCTATGACATAGATTGATGTCAAAAAGTATGTTGCTTGGAGTCTGCTTGATAATACGTTGTTGTGTATTATTTAATCCATGTTCTACCTTTTCTATTATTGTGTCTCAGTATATGCCTTTGTGTGGCTCTATCAGTTTCGCTACCATTGGTCCGAGACTGCTGTTAACGTGTTGCTATCTTCATATACTTAATTTCAAACTCTAATAAAAAATCGTCGAACTCTTTGGACGTGAAACAACTCCTCCGATCCGAAATTATGTACCTGGGCTTGCTATAAGCTCCAAAGTAATCCGTTAGCGCTGTGACGACTTCCTTTGCGTTAGTATTTTGTGGTGTGTCAACGCACGAATTTTGTAAAACCATTGATGACTACAAACATATGTTTTTCCATTCTACCTGAATCGACTGGTGCATAATGATCGATGTGCTCTACTTCAAACTGTTTGTTGCCTTTGGGAAACAAAAAGAAAACAAAAAAAAACCTTCCCTGCCAGTTTTCGGGGAAAATGGCACACATTTTACCTAATATCCAATATGACTCAAACATTTGTCTTTAGAGTTAGGAAACCAACCCGGGCCCGGGTCTTAGCAAATTTTTGTTTATGCTCAATTTAGAACCACCATTTATAGCATTTGAATTGCTTATAATGGAAAGTTTGCTGAATTTTTAGACTTACGTTATATAATAAAAATAGAGCTTAACAAATATTTGGCCTATTCAGCAGCTCCTGGCACGCATATCTTAGAATTCTGGAAAAATGCAAGGGACCTAAAATACCTTCCCAAATTAGCTCGGACCATTCTGGCTGTTCCAGTCAGTTCGTCTACGAGCGAAAGGCTTTTTTCAACATCGGGCCATGAAAAACGCACTAGGCTTAAAAGCACAAATTTAGAAAAAAAATTATTTTTAAACAAAAACATGGCATAGTTGGTTTTCTATTAAATACATAACAATATGTATGTATGTATGTAAACCTTAATAAATATGTACTTATTTATATACATATATATAAATTGCATATCTTAAATTTCCTTATACATATGTCGTAGAGTAGTCAGTTATTATGTTAAGTTTGAATTCATACTTCAGTTAAATTAACATGTCCAAATGAGTAAAAGATGTTAATGTTAAGTAACAATGTTAAAAATGATATAAGTGTTGGGAAAAGATAAATAAAGATAGAGAGACAAAAAGGATGTGCGTGATGCATCGATAGTTGTGTAAAGGCAAGGTCCGTACGAGACGACGATACGGACTGAGCGTGGCACAGTTGTGCGAAGTCATGGCAGTCGGCCATTCTAGAAAAGGAAGCGGGACAATCCACAACTGCGACTCGCTGCGTCTTCACGAAAATAAAACAAAGTCATGGCAAACGACAAGGAAACCAACTCTCCTACACATATAATATGTGTAAATAAGTTTTGTACCAGGCCGGGCTGGGCCCGGGCCTTGGTGAAAAAGTTTCGTGTTCGATCGGGCCCAGGCCTCAAAATACAGGCCCGCGCCCACCTCTACTGTTAACCTTAGTGTTGCTGTTAGTGCCAGGGTTAACATTGTCGTTGTTTTAGATGTTAATTCCTGTAACGTCATAGACCTGCCGAGGACGAATCTGTCTCTGTTGGGGTCGTCAATCTCGCTGTGGATCCGCTGTAATAACGCCAAGCTGGAATATATTTCCTATCAGATTTTCTGGAGCGCGGCTTTCTCGCCATCCACCAGCGAGATCTGCTCCATGTTGAGTTCCTCCAATGTTTCCAACGCCATCGATTGCAAATCGGGCGAAACCTCCTGTTCGACACTAACTTGCGGCTTTTCCTGCGCCAGCAACGATGCAGCTCCATCCATATTTGTTATGATGGATTTATCGATTTGTTGCTGATCCTCCTGGTTGGTTGGCGATCCAATGAGAAAGTCAACCCGATCTCTTAATCACTCAAATTAGTTTATTAGCGTCTGTTCTCTTTCAAAATTCTGCACCGAATGGCGTGTTTTTTCCAATCCCTCTGCTTATCCTATTTTACATGTGGTTGTGTTAGTTAAGTATACATGATTATCTGCTAACCCTTTGTATGTTAATACATGGTACAACGGGGATTGTGGCTATCTGTCCTATCAGAAAAGGTATATAAACTTCGGCGAGCCGATGTTAGCTTCTTTTCTTGTTATTATAATTTTTTTTCGGTTCTGTAAAAGCGGCCAGAAACGAACAAAAATGGAGAAAACCGTTTGCGGGGAGAACAAAAAAATTAGCCGTCGTAGGTCGGCCGAATGAAGCGAAGCTTTTACATATTTACATATATATATATATATATATACTGTGGCAAGAACGTGTGGATACATGGTTGTCACTTCTGATTTCAATGTTTTATAAAATTGGTAAAAATTGATTAATTGCATAAATTTCTGGCATGAACATTTCCCCCCTCTTGCAATCACTCGGGTTGCAATAAAACCCTTTATAACTGATGGCAGGCGTGGTAGGTCGTCCCTCCGTTGATGCTGAAGTGGCTGAAGATCGCCGGAATGTGGTGGATAAAAGCCAAGGAGCGGCTGACGAGTGCCGGAAGTTGGCGGACGAAGGTTGACGACGGGCTGCAGACTGGGTACCTCGAGTACATCTGCTCTCCGGCGCGATGGCGCTGCTTGGGCGTGGAGGTGTAAGTGACTGGCAGAATATGACGAAAAAAATGTAATCAGTACTGATGGAAAATACATGTTGGAACTACGATTACGGGATAGCACAGTGAACAGGAACATTGCAGTGAAAGGGTGCCAGATTATTTTGGCAGGCTCGGCATTGGTGAGACAAAGTATCTCGGCTCCACCTGTCCTCTAGAGGATGGAATAAATATAAGCCCCATATTAGCTAAAGATACGGTGGGGCCCGCTGAAGCGAACGGGTTGCGTGCACTGGACCTTCGTGCGTATGCAGGAGCGTGTGGTGAGGCACGTTCCTTCGGAATGTTCGTGGGTCAAAAAATTGGAACAGTATTGATGGTGGAGTCTGACTGTGTCAAATGGAAGTCTGATTCGGTTGAAGAGCCGCTCAGATATGAGCGTAGCTTCGGAACCTGAATCGATCAGAGCCCGAGCTTGGAAGTCGCGGCCAAGATGATTTATTTTAATAATCGCTGTGCCGAGCAGGATAGCTCTTGAACCGGATGCAAACCACACTCGCACATTTGAGTGGTCTTCAGGAGGAGCAGCGCCTCTCTCGGTGGGTTGCCTACTCACGTCGTCGGTTGCCTCCGGAGTACGATGGCACTCTGTGAGGAAAATATCCAATTCCTTCCAGGTGGGAATTTCAGTCTTGTTGTGTATGGATTGCTCCCACATGGAAGTGTTATTTTGGGGAGCTTTGAGGAAACCATATAGACCGGAAGACAATCCCAAGCTTTAACCTTGATTGAGGACAGCGGAGCCTTAGAAACGATGGCGTGTGCGTCACCACTCGTTTTGGATAGCAAGTGGAACAACTTCTCTACCGGAGTGAGCCGCGAGTTCTGGATGTAAATGGCCGTGAACAAGTCTCTGAAGGTGGGCCACCGAAGATAATCACCCGCAAAGACCTCGGTATCCACTGGCGGTAACCGGCAGCCTGTAGACGGGGGCGTGTGGACAATGACGGAAGCCTGAGTGGATTGGGAGGCAATGTTTTGCCGAAGCTGAGTAATACAACTCGAACATACGGAGTAACAGTAGCTGTACTTCGATTCTAGCACTGTCGAGGTGGCCGTATTGTCGTCGGACACTGCTAGCAAGTCGGAGCAGCTTTCATAGCTCTTCTCCACCTTCCCCCACAAGGCCTGAATTTGGTCCCGATGGACTTCGCACATGTACTGGAAGCATCCTTCCGTCTTCCTTCCTTCCGTCTGGCGATGAACTTTTTCAGCGCCACTTCGACAGCACTTTAAGCCATTTTCGCAACGGAGCGAGTATGCCTTTGTGAAGGACCGGGGATTGTATCGACAGATTCGTCGCTCTTGGAACTTTAAGCTATTTACGCAACGGATCTGTCCAAACGGATGGATGGGATCGGACGCGGCTTTTTGTAGTCTCCCGTGGCCATTCTCAGAATCAAATTCGCTGGTCAGCACTTGTCGACTGATTTGCGGAATAGGTGCCTCGTACGAAGCGGTGGCCGGTCACGCTATGTGATGCAAAATGCAATTACAAGGAACTAGTTGGGAACTAGGCGCTGACGTCGAAAGGAAAGTCGTGGAGGATAAAATGGCAGGAAACAAACACCAAAAAAAAGAGAAGAGATTTGTTGTGGTTGCAGGCGGATGGTGCCTGATGCGGAGTAGAAGCAACGTTGGAGGCACGGAAAATGAAAAAGTATCGAAAAGTTCGTGCTCGTTCGGAAAAAAATAATGACTATATATGTACAGTCGTTGACAACTAATTAGAAAGACGGTCATGCTCAGTGCATTTTCATGAATAAAAAGATAAATAGAAGATTTTTTAACCCAGAAATATGCCTAATGCAGTCTAGAAATATCATTCTTTAATAAATAATAAAAATTTACAACATACCTTGCTACATTTTTCTAAAAAAAAAAATATTTATGAAAATATTGAAAATATCAGAGTGCCAACTAATTAGAAAGATTTTAGTTTTTTATGAAAATTTTTTATTTTGCCAATTATTTTTCAACGAAATTGGTATTGTTATATTCATTAGGCTATTTATGATTGGGATTAGCTAAGATTTTTTGCCAAGAAGCTCCCAAATCTGGCCAGGACTATGTCAAGTATGCCTTCCCTGTTGAGTCCTTAATGAAGCTAAAAAAGCCTAAAATTTCATGTTTATGGGAAAAAAACTCGTCAAAATTACACATATCTTACATATTTCAACAAAAACTATGATGAAAAAAAGTTTGCACTGGAACCTGTAGAAGAAAACAAATATAAGCCCAAAACTGTTCTCACATCGTAACTACCAAGAATCCTCAGAGTCTCGAAAATTAATTCTCAAAAAATTTCTGACGATGTTAAAATTAAAAATTATTATAATTCAGATTCCAATATTAAAATGAATTAATAGAAATTATTTCTGTACGGGTTGGACTCGATCCGGTAATCCACCGGACTTATTTATAACTTATAATGCTCTCATATAAACAAATTTTTACCTTAAGATTTTCGTTTGTCGACTCCTAAGTTGTCAAATGCAAAAATCTAATACATTTTGATCAATGAATTAGTGATATCTAATATGAAAAAAATAATATTAGGCTTTTTTAGGATATTTAAGTAAAATAATGTTCATACGGATACGGTAATTCTAAGAGTTGTGTAGTTTCATCCAGAACTCCTTCTAAATCAAGTTCAAACCCTATACAGTGGATTATATTAATCCATTTTGATATTGTGAATCTAAATTATAATAGTTTTGAGTTTTACCATTTTTAGAAATTTTTTTATGTCGAGCTTGGGGTTTTTTTCAGTTTCGAGGGGGAAACAGTTTTGGCTTATATTCGTTTTTTTTACATGTTTCAGTGTAAACTTTTTTAAATCATATATTTTGTCGAAATATATAATATATGAGCAATTTCAATGGGTTTATGGCCATATGGAGACAGGGTAGTAGCAACAGCGGCGAGCTCCGTCAATCTTCTTTTCAGTCAATCCCAATATGATAAGTCCAGTGATAGTTAATCGTTATAATAATTTATTCCAATAACTAAAGTTTGTAGCAGGCCAGTTAGTATAAGTATGATCTGGTCACACTAATTGAGAGTATGCTTGGTTATGAGAGAGAATGAGAGGGACTTGCGAGAAAATAAGGGTGGTTTGCTAGTTTACATGAAGAGAGGAGAGCACTTTGAGAAGAACACACATGAGAGAAAGACGTACGAACTTAGAGAAGAAAAAACAGTTAAGAACAGTTAAGAAACAGAAAGAATACGTGTAAAAAGTAATAAATTAAGCTATAAACGAAAGAAAAGAACAATACATTAAATAAAGTTAATTAAACTAACATTCGGCTACGATCTCAGAAGTGGGATCGAGGAAAATTTTTTTTGTGTGCGTTAACCGGGCAGAAAATGGATTTGGACATCAATAAAGTGTCCGTGGCGCAGCTCAAAAAATGGCTAGAGTGTTTAAACTTGTCTACCAAAGGGTCAAAAGCAAACCTTTACTCCCGATTATGTGCGATTCCACCCGAAAGCCGAGGCAGTGTTTCGGTAGCAAACTAGGTGGAGGAGCAAGAGATTCTGGACGCGGATGCTGAAGGGGCAATGATGGAGAAAAATGTGCTGCAGAATCAAATGGAACTGGCGCGTGGCATGAAAACGATTGGAGAGTTGCATCGGGAAAAGAAGGCAAGGAAGGTTCTCGGAAATCTTCAGCTGCAGATCGACAGCGTCGGTTCGAGAATTGGCGACGCGCGCCAAAGCGGCGCCAGAAGCGAGACGTCTGAGAATAACGGCGACTCACATGGAGGTGAGCGTAGCAACGGCGCGGCAGATGTAATGCGTAGGAGAGAGAGAGAGATGGCGAGCGATGCATTGGTTTGGCGAATGAGGCAGAGAGGAATGAAAGAGATGTTAGCGACGATTCTGGAAATTTCGAACGACGCGAGAACGGACAAAACGGCGGCAGCGGCCGCTTTTAGTTTGGCGAAGGAAATGCTTATGGAGTTTTCGGCGAATATTTCCATTCGTGCTTGGATTACCCAATGGGAGAATATAGCTAGATTATACAAGCTAACGGACACGCAAAGCAGAGTTTTGCTGATTGGAAAGTTGAAGCGCAGCGCATTACAATGGCTGCACGCGGATGCAACACGATTCGGAGGACCGACGAATGAGCTGGTGGAACAGTTACTTCTTGCGTTCGGCGGCAACGAGTCGAGAGCTAAGTTGAGACGCAAGTTCGAGGCGCGGCTACGGAAGCCAAATGAGAAGTTTGCTGTATATTTCAAAGAAAAGCGCAGGCTGGCACGAGAAGTAAACATGGAAGATGACGAGTTGCTGGATGGACTTATTGTCAGCATTCCGGCAATAAATTTGCGGAATCAGGCCAAGCTACAGTGTTTCGAAAACTCCGGAAGGATGCTTAGAGCGTTTGTCGACATAATGTTGCTGGCAAGGGCACCTGGAGGAAAGAAGGTGGACTCAGCGACAGATGAAACGGCGAGCAAGGAAACGCGTTGCTATAACTGCAGCGGTAAAGGGCACTGGGCAAGAGAATGCGTGAAACCGAAGAGGTCTCCTGGGTCCTGCTATGGATGCGGGGCGATGGATCCCCTAATTAGCGAGTGCCCCCAAAACAAGAAGGATGCTGCGAATAACTATGTAAGATTATTTAAGATTTTTGTTTATGAAAACTCGAACCAGCCAATAATTACAGAATGCTTGATCGATTCAGGAAGCCCAGTATCTCTAATTAAATAGACCCAAAAACAGTAGATTAGAGCCTCAAGAAGAGCTGTATTATGGATTAAACAAGAGCAGACTGAAAAGCTATGGAAAAATGTTATGTTTCGTAATGAAAGAAGAAATAAAAGTTTTGTTTAATTTAATTGTTGTGGCTAACGATTCAATGATCTGTAATATAGTGCTGGGAAGAGACTTTATGGAAGCGTGTAATTTGAAAATCAATTTAGAAACTTTAAAAATGATCACAGTCGAGAGGACTGAAATCCAAATCGTTAAGAAGACAAGTATTAGTTTATTGAATAATAACAGTAAGGAACCGGAAAAATTGGATCGAGAGTCTGTACAAGAAAGTTTAGAAAGTGAAATTTTAGAAGAAAGTTTAGAAAGTAAAATTTTAGAAAAAGACAGTTTAGGAAGAGAAATGTTAGAAAAAGAAAGTTTAGGGGTTCGAATCTTAGAAGAAGATAGTTTAGGATGTGTTATTTTAGAAGCATAGAGAAAATACCGTTAGGAGATGAAACGTTAAAAGAACTAGAAAGAGACTATTTCGCAAGAGAAATGATGGATATAAACATCTTAGATGAAAAAGAAAAATTGGTTAATATTGGTGAAGAAATTAGCTACACGGATCGAGAGAAGTTTATTAAACTGTTAGAGACACATTAGGTTCAAGAAAAGCGACCGGAAGTTCCGAAAATAAAATGTGAAATGAACATAGTGAGAAAGAAGCTTTGTTGCAAATGTTAGAGGAATACTTTAGAGATGGGATTATCCAACCTAGTAAATCGGAGTATGCTTCTCCTATTGTATTAGTAAAGAAGAAGTCAGGGGAAATGAGACTTTGAATTGATTTTAGAAGGTTAAACAAAATCATGTCAAAGGATAATTATTCGATACAATTAATTGATGATCTTTTGGATAGTTTAGTGGGAAAATCGGTGTTTACGAAGTTAGATCTGAGGAATGGATATTTTCATGTATTTGTTAACGAACAGTCAGTAAAATATACGTCTTTTACCACCCCTTTGGGGCAATTTGAGTTTTTGCATGGGGCTAAAAACAGCTCCACAGGTATTCCAGAGATTCGTTAATAAGATATTTTCGGACATGATAAGGCAAAAAGAAGGTGATAATATATATGGACGACATCTTAGTGGCAAGCAAAAGTTTAGAAGAGCATTTAGAAGTGTTAGTAGAAGTGTTTAGGAGATTAGTAAAAAATAAGTTAGAATTGAGAATGGACAAATGTAAATTTTTGCAAGACATGGTCAAATAGTTATGTTTTCTGATATCGAAAGATGGGATTAAGGCTGACAGTAAGGGTTTAGAAGCGATACAAAATTTTCCGATTCTAGGTAAGGTACAAGCAGTTCAAAGTTTTTTGGGTCTTTGTTCGTATTTTCGACGATTTATTAAGGATTATTAGATTTTGGCCAAACCATTGTACGACTTGTTGAGAAAGGACCGGGTGCTTAAGTTTGAAGAAGAAGAATTAAGTTGTTTTTTACTGTTAAAGGCGAAATTAATTAAAGCTCCAGTTCTAGCGATTAACGATTACAGAGATCATGTTGAGCTTCACTGTGATGCGAGCGCTTTAGGATTCGGGGCTGTTCTTCTTCAGAAAAAAGAAGACAATAAATTGCATCCTATTTTCTATTTTTCAAAGAGGTCGACGGCAACAGAAGCAAAATATCACAGTTTTGAGTTAGAGACGTTGGCCATAATTTACGCTTTAAGAAGATTTAGAATATATTTACTAGGCAAACGATTCAAAATTGTAACAGACTGCAACTCGTTAACATTAACGCTTAATAAGATCGAGTTGAATCCAAGAATAGCACGGTGGGCTCTAGAATTGCAGGAGTTTGATTATGAGTTAAAGCATAGGTCAGGCAAACAAATGCAGCATGTGGATGCATTAAGCAGATGCAATAATATAATGATAGTAGAAGCAAATACATTCGAAACAAATTTAGTAATTTGCCAATCAAAAGATGTAAAAGTTCAAGAAATTAGGAAAATGTTAGAAAGTAGCGAGCATAAGTTATATGAAATGAGAAATGGTGTGATTTATAGGAAAAGCAATGGCAACAGATTATATTTTATGTACCGAATCGAGGAACACGTGTTATACAAATACCATGATGAAATGGGTCATATTGGGAGGGACAAAATGTTAGAAGTTATTGGAAGAAGCTAATGGTTTCCAAACATGAAGGATAAAGTCTTAGAGCATATTCAGAACTGTTTGAAGTGCATAGCATATTCTCCGAAAGTAGGGAAAGGAGACGGACATTTACATAGTATACCAAAGGGCAATTAGCCTTTTGAGATCATTCACATAGACCATTATGGACCTGTAGATACTAGCAGATTAAAAAAACATATATTGGTTATTGTAGATGCTTTCACAAAGTTTGTTAGGTTGTACACAACGAAAAGGATGAATACAAAAGAGATGATAAATGCATTGACAGTGTATAATATCGGATCGATGCATTTGTTTTACATCGTCGGAGTTTACAGAGCGAATGGACAAGTTGAAACAAATAAATAGAAGTTTAGAACCCATGATAGCTAAATTTACAGAACCGGAAAAGGGACTACATTGGGATAGTTATTGAAAAAGTAAATAATAAAATGCATAGTAGTGATGCATGAAATCGGGTGGAGTACACAGTTTAAACGTGTTCCTGGGGGTATTATACTCCTAGATATGATATTTCCTACGGTCCCTCCCACTTTTATACAAATTTACTTGTATGGGTTCCCTGTCCACCACTGAGATCTATCCCAGCAAGAGAACTTCGTTATAGAACGCAAATGTTTAAACTAAATAAGGCGTGTTTTTCCTTTAGGAAGCTATTTGATTACATTCTTGGCGGTAGTTGTTGTTCTTGTATGGGAGAATACGCAAAGGAATCACATTTTTAGTTAGGTTAAATGTTTTTCACCTGTTGTTGTTCTTTACAATTTTAATGACGTGCAATTTAGGCGAGGTTTACTTGTTGTTGTTGTTCACCAAAGCTGAATTTTAGGTTATTGTTGCTTGTTGTGGTTGTAGAGAAAACGGGGGTCACATATGGCCACAAGTTGTTGTTATTCACAGCTTTAATGTAGGCAATTTTCCTTTGTTGTTGTTGCTGGCCGATAGGGATCGGCTGGCCCGTGTGCAAATTCGGGGCTTTACTAGCCGATAGGGCACCGCTGGCCCATATGAAAAGGCGGGGTTCCGCTGACTGAACTACAAGATTGGCTTGTTCTCCGCCACACAGACGAAAAGTGCAGGCGTGGGCTCTGCTGGCTGCTCTGCGGTTGGGCACGGTTGGCAGTAGCACCTGAGGGTTGCTGAGGGTCAAGTTAGTTACGCTTGCGCCAAGCCCAGCCTTGCATTTTTGGCCGATATGTCACCCATAGGGATGGCATCTTGTTTATGTGTCTGGCTCGTACTTTCCATATAGGTCTGACTTTGATATACCATATATTTTCAGCACCTATCCTTAATTCAGAGCATGACCACCTTATTCTTTTAGGTGACTTCAACCTCCCGTTCTCATCCTGGATGCTCTCATCTGACTCTAATGTTCGCGTTCCCACTCTCCCCCATGACTTTATTCACGGACAATTAATTATTCATAAGGACAATTAAACCATATTAAGAACTTCAGCATTAATTAGAGACTTCATTAAAGATTTGACAGCTCCCCACAAGTGCGAGTAAGACGATTAAACAGCACTTCTAATGCATTGAATAATGCATTAACAAATCAATTGAGGCGACGTCTTCAGTGATCTTATGACAAGGACACTAACGGAACTCTACTCGTAGGCAAAAGCCTGTGGACTAGGCATTAATCCGAGCAAAACGGAACTTATGCTTCTTACAAAAAAAAAAGATCACTAGATTCAAAAAACCACAGAAAGATGGTACAGAACTAGTACTATCACAACAAGCTAAGTACTTGTGAGTGGTACTGGAACTAAACTATCATGGAAACGTAACATCCGCAAACGAGTCAAGAAAGCTAGTATAGCATTCTATATGCGCAGGTGCCACGGAAGCATTAAGGTCATGCCCCGCGGCAGCATCGAATGCAATATTAAACATAATTTCTTTAGAACACTTCATCAGGTATGCCGCGTCCCGACGGAATACTGGGCTGTGGCTTAGGTATTGTGCCGATTCCCAGTGCTCTCCCCTTCTGAAAATTTTCACAAAAAAGATAACAAATCGGAGGCCAACAACTATAGAGGAATCTCTAAGTTATCGGCCATTCCGAAATTCTTTGAAAATATTATTACTCCACATTTGCAGCACCTTTATAGATCTGTAATTTTTCCATGTCAGCATGGATTTATTAACTGAAGATCAACAACTACGAGCCTTTTGGAGCTCCTTTCCTTCATTATAAGGGGCTTCCATAATAACCTTCAAACAGATGTAATTTATACTGACTTCAGCAAAGCATTTGATTCTGTTAATCATTCTCTTCTTCTCAGGAAACTCGATTTAATGGGATTTCCTATTGATCTTCTTAGGTGGATTTCTAGTTATCTGACTGGCAGGACGCAAAAAGTCCTCTTTAAAAATTACGTATCTAATTCTCAGGGCTACCTCAGGTGTCCCACAAGGGTCCCGTTTGGGTCCCTTATTGTTTACATTATTTATTAACGATCTGCCCGAAGTTCTAACTAACTCTAGAGTACTTATGTACGCGGATGATGTTAAGCTTTGTGTGCAATATAAGGACGTCGCTTGCCAGTCTGATTTACAAACAGATCTTGATAACTTCCAAACTTGGTGCCACGTAAACTTACTAAACTTAAATGGCTCTAAATGCAAGCTTATGACATTCTCCCGTGTCATACCCAACCTTGCAACTTACACGCTTAACGGCTGCTCTTTGAAAAGAATTAATTCAGTTGATGACTTGGGCATCCGCCTTGATCCCAAACTTGACTTTATCGATCATATTTCGTGCATGGTAAATAAAGCCAGGAGTATGCTGGGATTTATTAAACGGTGGTCGAAAGAAATCGATGACCCATACGTTACTAAAACTTTATATATTTCATTAGTTCGTCCTATCTTAGAATATGGATCTTGCGTTTGGAGCCCCCAGTATGGGGTCCACAGTAAACCATTGAATCGGTTCAAAAGAATTTTTTCTTTTCGCTTTACGCGGCTTAAACTGGGATGCTGAACAGAGATTACCCTCCTATCATAGTAGACTTCTGCTAATTAACTTACCCTCCTTAGCCAATCGTAGAATTATGCTAGGCATTACTTTTATTTATAACCTTATTCACGGCGACGTGGAAAGTACTGACTTGTTAGGTCAGCTCAATTTCCACGTACCGAGTAGAAATACTATATACCCTTAGTTTTACGCCATTGTAGAACCTCATTTGAACTGCATGAACCCTTTAGAGTACTGTGTGCAAGTTATAATGATATGTACTCAATAATTTCACATGGAGATAGTCTTCCTAAACTAAAAACTTTAATCCTAACACACTTAGTACGCATGCAAGCAAACATTCAGGCAGCACGCCAGTAGTTTATTTCCTCGTATTCTTTTCTATATTTTCCATCGCGATTACTAATACCTAACCCCAACAGGCACGTGCCTGGTTTCATAAGAGCCACTTGAGTGTACTGAGCGTAGTGCATCAACGTCTATTACAACTTGGCCAAGAATCCATTAATTTCAATTCTGGAAGCACAGAAGTGTTCCTTTTTATTAGCTTAGCAAACCAGCAAACCAAATTTATTAATTTTCTTTAATTTCAGATTTTTCGAATTTCTAACATTTTTGACTACCCCCACCTTTATCTTTAACCTTTAAGGTCTACCATCAGTGAGAACGGTTTAGAGGCCTTTAAGGTCTACAATCAGTGAGAACGGTTTAGAGCAACTTAAGGTCTACAATCAGTGAGAACGGTTTTAGAGGCCTTTAAGGTCTACAATCAGTGAGAACGATTTAGAGGCCTTTAAGGTCTACAATCAGTGAGAATAGTTTAGAGGCCTTTCAGGTCTACAATCAGTGAGAACGGTTTAGAGGCCTTTAAGGTCTAAAATCAGTGAGTACGGTTTAGAGGCCTTTAAGGTCTACAATCAGTGAGAACGGTTTAGAGGCCTTTAAAGTTTACACTCAGTGAGAACGGTTTAGAGGCCTTTAAGGTCTACAAATATCGAGAATAGTTTAGAGGCCTTTAAGGTCTACAAATATCGAGAATAGTTTAGAGGCCGTTAGGGGCTACAAATTAGTGAGAAGAGTTAGAGGCCGTTAAGGTCTACAAATTAGTGATAACAGTTAGAGGCCGTTAAGGTCTACCAATTAGTCTCAGACGGGCCTCCGTCTAGTAAAAGCTTACGGGTTTACCTTGCTCCTTACCGACGCTGGCTCCTGTTCTGCTTACCGGGGCTCCTTCCTGGTCCTGGCTGGTCCTCCGTTGGGAGGTCTGCTTCGCTCGGCGGCGAACACTAAGTGCCGGTCCAAGGGCTGAGCTCCGCTTTATATAGCGATCGTGCGGGTTTCAGTGTGGCTGCCTCCTTTTCCCGACTCTGGCGTTATTAGTGTGCCCGCTCGCTCGTGTCAGTATGGCCAGCTACTTTTTCGCCTAGGCGCGCGCGCTGGTATTTTAAATTCAAATTATCCAATTCTATTCCTTAATATCTTAATTTCTTCATATCTTAACTCTCCTAATGCAAGAAGCTAATCTATTTGTGCGCGTCTGCGCGTCACACTTTTACTCATGCATCAGATGCTGTCGCTGTGTCTTCAGACCCTCACTCACCGACCCAAACCAACCCAACCGTCCACCTAGTTCCAAGTGCTAGTTGCAAAAACAAAAGGCAATACTTTATGCACTATCTGCCAGGCATCTAAGCCTCCACATAAACAGTGTTTGAAGAGAAAATAAAGCAAAAGTTGTATTAATTATAATTATTATTGTCATTTTATTTGTCATATTTTACATTATAAAATGTATATAGGTTTTTATAAATTTTGATTGTCAAATTTTTCTTATTATAAATTATAAATAACTTGTAAAAATAAAATATTTTTTATATTAAATTAATTTCATTGCCTAATTTATTAGTTTTTTTTTTAAATAGAATTTAAAAATATTAAGCTATCAACAGAGCCAGATGCAAGTCTATTACGCGTCTATGTTATTACATGTCCAGGAAAACAGTAGAACTTTCGAAAAATACATATGTATGTGTACACAAAGTCACTTTACGTGAACACAATGTGATCAAACACCGCTCAGCATTTAAATCACACGTTTAAGTATGATTAAGCTTCGGGTATTGCTTGCGTTCCTAAGTTGATTAAACTTTAAGTATGATTAAACTTCGGGAATTGGTTGCGTTCCTAAGAAAATCATGTATGGACAGATTACTCGTGATTGATACTTGTTCGACAGCATTGAGCTGGAGACGAAAATTTCAATACGTATTCCCGAAGCAGACGGAATAAATCAAACAGAGTATGCATAAATACTTGAGTATGAGCAGCCAAATGTTTTACTCGTTGCAGCTCTCTGGTGTGCAACTGATCATCGAGGAGAAAGTCACTTTCAAATTATTGGACTCTCTGGCTATCAAAATTTTTACCGAAGCAATTTTTAATGGCTTAGAGATGAGCCCAATAACATCTCGCAACCACGAGATGTGCACCACGTCGATGGAAAATACGATTTGAAAAAGAAGAGACTTATTATTAATATAAAAAAGATGGTCTTTCTTAAAATTGTTATTGCGTCCAGTCAAATTAGAAGTGTATTGGGCTTTAATTTACAATATTACAGAGATCCCTCCAATGTCGTGGAAACCTTAGGATTTATTGAGCTGCACCAAAAACATTCTGGACACAATTTTAGGAAAATAAATAATAAATAATAAATAATAATAAATAAAATAATAAATAAATAAAGTAAATAAATAAGCCAAAGTTATTCATTGCGTGAGTTACCGCCTCAGCACATTCCATCGGCGTCCCCCCACCTAAGCCCCTACGGTCGTCAAGCAGCACTTGAATTGGCAACTACAATAAGTTGT
>VNJQ01006056.1:0-48610 GCA_008042515.1 Drosophila truncata | reverse complement strand
CCATAATATTCTCATCTAAACCAATTAGTTTTGGATTATAGTTATCAATTTCAACATATCCCTTTTGTAATAGCAAAGTATCAGCGTCATCTTCGTCTTCGCGCTCCTCTTCAGAAGCCACTTCGATTGAGTTTAAAAATTCGCTTAAAAGCGAACATTTCTTGGATTGTTCCGAATCCAATACGTTTCCAGCTGCTAAAGATGTTGAAGCAGTAGGGCTTTCCCGGCAAGACTGAGATTTAGAATTCACCTGAAATATATATTTATGCGTTACATTTACTTTTTTAAACTGTATTGGTAAAATATATATATACTAACTTTCTTTGTTTTCAAATAATGAATTTGAAATAAAAGGTCCTTCAGATGTGCTCTAGCGCGCATAAGGCTTGTGGGATTCTGCAGCAGTACTCTGCGAATGCGAGGGTCCAAATAAAGACTGCCAAGGACAGCATTATTCGTTAACAAGGTGACTTCCCTCTTCTCGATGCATTTCCGCAAACTCTCGCTGTGTTCTGTTTTTAATGCACTGACTTGGAGCTTCAGCTCTAACCATAGCTTATAGAAGTCGCCCATAAATAATTGGGCGCTCTGCAGCTTTTCAGTCGCTATGAACGCTGGCTCCAACGTTTGGATCAAGCTTTTTATTTTACTCCAATCTTTCGAAGTCAGCTTCACTGGAGACTTCAGATGCTTCTGGCAAAACTCCTGGAAGCTTTGAAGCTTGTTTAACATCTGGTATGTCGAAGACCAACGTGTTGCAACATCGAGCATTGGCTGTGGTAGCGACTCCTCCGTTATCAAATATCTATTACGATGATTATATATTAATTTTATATATTCATACTAAACTGAAGGCTCACCTGTATGAGGGCGTCCTTAAAACTTTTACGACTTTCCTCGCTTTTTCTACGAATTCCACGGACTCCAAGCTTTCAATGAAATCTTTCACTGCCAGCTGAAGAGTGTGGGCAGCACACTTTATTGAGTCAATTGAATTAATTTTTAGATCTTTTGTTAGATCTTCATCTTTAATGCACTCTACTTCGACACCATCGGAACATTCATTTAAAATTTCCACTGCTCTTACCATGTTCCTCCCATTATCCGTGGTAATTGTGTATATCTGTCCTTTTTGTAAATTAAAGTCTTTTAACAGTTCTTTAATTTCGCTGCACAGGCATTTCTGGCTTCGTCTTGCCCCATCGTAACAGAAAATTTCTTTTTTTTTTTCTGTTGGTTGGTTTTCCACGTCCAAGTCGTTTTCGGGCAAATCTTTCAAATTATGTTTGGATTCCAAATGCCTCTTTAAATTTGAAACATAATTTCCAGACAACGTCTGCTTGCAAATGATGCATTCCGACTGATTATTTTCCACATGGAAAACAAAAAATTCGCGCAAAGTAAGATTTCGCTTTCGACCCATTTTAAATAACTCCACAATCACAATAACCACAATCACAATCAAATTACAAAGTAAGTCGTCGCACACTGAGGTATAGCATACCAAATATGACTATGAATGCTTGTGTGTGTACACTCTTTTCCCTATTTCACGGGATGCGAAGGGAGGCGTGGCAAGCCCATAGCGCACAATTGATCATTTGGATGTGCTCTATAAGTACATGCAATAAAATTGGCAAAAAGTATGCATAAACCCCTTTAAATCAACAAAAGAGTTTTATTATTGAGTGAAAAAAATAAAACTCGTCAATAATGATTATTTTTGAGTTTTATTTTTTTCAATCAATAATAATAATTATTTTTGATTTTTATTTTTTTGCTTAAAAATAATGATTATATGCAGATTTTTATATTTTTTATCAAAAATAATAATTATTATTGATTTATATAATATTACTCAATTATAATCATTATTAATGATAAATATCATAAAACTCTTAAATATAAAAATCTTGCCGGAAATGGATAGATTAGTCAACAAGGATTCACAGGATTTTTTTTTATTTTTTTAGGTCGATTCTAAGTGGTTGATTTTTTTATTTTAAAATTTGACCGATAATCATTATTTACGATCCCTGGATTACAGTATTTTGTTTTCCTCTATTAGTAACAATTTTATTTATTCCTATAAACTTTATTCGAAAGTGTTGTGTAATTCGATGAGTCATTGCAACCGGCTCTACTATTCGTCGATAGCAAGAGAGCGGGCCCGCTCTCTCCCCAACTCCCACATTATGGAGGTACTAATGCCAAACACTACCACCACTGGCATCAATGGAAGAAGCACCAATAACAAGAAGTAAGTCTACAATTTCTGCAGTCGCAGCCAAAGCAATACCAAAAACAATGACCAATATTGGAAGTACGGGGTTAACGGCTGCAGTGCCAACAGCAACGACATCAAAATCCGAAAGCTTCGAAAAGTAACAAGCCATACAGTAACGGCCATACAGACCGGTCTGGACCGCTACATCCAGATTAAGGGCAAAGTTGGAAAAAACCAAAGATCAACCGCACCAACAAAAGCAACAAACAAGAGTTTCAACAACAACCGATGAGAGCAATCAAGCAGTGCCAAGACAAGAAACCCAAAGGAATCAAAGCCACCACCTGTGTTTATTACGGAATAAAGCTAAAAAAAGCTAAAGCTACTAAATTTGTATTCCATCTCAAAGTATTATTCGCCAAAGCAGTCAAGGGCTACGCCGAAGCCCTACGAACAAGTACGGAAAATTCACCGCAGTTGAACTCAGAAAAACGCTCAGAAGGTCCTAGGACAGCCACAAAGCAATTCGGAAACTATGTTGTTTACAATGCAACAACTATGCAAACTCTCGTTCAAAACCAGAATATGGTGACTCACTTGTTTGTAGTTTAACAATCCAAATAATCAATGTCAAATTTGCGTATATCCGTGTAGAATTCTAACGGCGTCTCAAGGAATAATCGCGAATTAACACAATTCCTAAATATATAAATCCCATCGATACCATGCTGCTGGTTAACACGCTCCTCACCAATTTCCACAAATTCCAACTTACTTCTACTGCACTGATGACCCGGATAGAAAGCTCACGGCGAAACCGGTATTCTAATCAAAGAGTGCATATAACACCATTTCCACCAAAGGTTTGCAACGAATTACTTCTTAGCCACGTCAATAAAAATGCGGTCGGGTAACGGCAAATTTTGATCACGCCTCATTGCACTCATAGAAAGACAACTGTATAACGCACTTATAAATGCTAGCAATAAATTAGACTACGTTTTCCCTGGTAGCCCGACATATTGGCCAGCCGACTCCAGAAAGATACCTTATGTAATTGATTTTGCGGTGACAAAAACATCCCACGGAAATTAATAAGCGCCAAGAACCTTCCGGATCTTTTATCAGAACAATCGCCAATTGTGATAACTTTTCTTCAAAGTCCAGATATTAACGTTCACCCCTACAGGCTGACGTCGCACAGAACTAACTGTATGAGATACAAGAAATATGTGAGATCCCATATTGAACGCCCCAGCTTAATATCGAAACAAACATCGACTCTTTCATAGCCAGTTGACAACACAACGGAAGTTGAAAAAAGTTGAACAGGTTCTTTTGGAGAAGAGGCGTCTGCAACGGGCGTGGCAAAGTAGCAGGAGTTCAAAGCAAAGTCATAATGAAGCCACCTGTAAAATAAAGCAGGCCCTGAAGCAAGATGCCGAAAATGCACAACTACGATTTATTAAGAATCTCTCGCCAACCAGCACAAAGCATTCCCTGCTGACGGCTCCCCCAAACCTAAGCTCTTCGATTGAAACCGTCACCCCGAAAAGAAATTCATCTTTATACTGGGCTTGCAGCGACCAAGACGGAGCCCAAAAATTTGCTTCACATCTTTCATGCGAACCCTGCTACCCATTTATCTACCATAGTTTCGGCCAAACGAGATCACAAAGGTCATCAGGGAGCTCAAACCGAAAAATAACCCCCACCACCACGACCAAATAACTCCAAAAATGATAATCGAACTTTAATCGCTTCAATGGGATCATAAGTTTTGGCTACTACCCAAGAAAATGGAAAAAATCTTTTATCATAATGATACCGAAGCCCTGGAAAGGCAACACGATTCCGTCATCTTTGAGCATCTAGAATACTGCAGCGCGATTTATCCCAAACATTTGAATGCGTTTGGCAACAAACACTTTCGCCGACGACACTGCGACTTTAAGCCGCACAAATACACCTACACTTAAAAGCCAATACCCTCCATTGGATTATAAACGTCCATTCGCCCCTCTGTTTGGACTACAAAGTTCTGTTCTACAACACCAACCTCAAGCCAATCTGGACTTTCAGCTTTGGGAAAACGCGAACAGCTTCAATATGGACATCATCACTGGGAAACCATGAGACCTTGGCATTCTCGCAGATATTTTTAATTGATAAGTACACCAAAAGAAGTTGTATGGAAAGTATATGAAAAGTATATGAAAATTAAAAGTGAGCATAAGTATTTCTTATTTGAGACATGGCCTATTTGCATTATTTTAGAATTTGTCATTTATTTTATATAGCCATAGAACGATCAGGATATTAATAGAAAATTTGATACCTCTCCATAACTTTCAACATATTTTCTTCTACTATGAGATATAAGCATTATGAATTATTTCAGAATTTCTGTTATAATTTTATGCAAAACGGAAGATTGCACCATATAGCTGCCATAGAAACGATTGTTAAGTGTAAAGGAAGTGTAAATGTAAAATTAAGTGTAAATGTCAAATTGTAAATGCACACCCTTGAATATTAGGTTGTTTGGTACTGACATACCGGTTTCTTTATTGATTTTTGACGACGATTTTAACATAGTTACCATTGTCCGATTTAAGTGCTATATGTACCGTTGTTTTCGATGATTTTCTGCCATTTTGATGGTAACTTGTATATGCCTCTCCTAAAGAAGTCCTTGTCTTTACTGGCAAAAAACTCGGCGATTCGATTTTCACAATCCTCCCTTGAACTCAATATTTGTCCATCGAAAAAATTTTGCATGACCAAAAACAGATGGTAATCGCTTGGGGCAATGCCCGGACTATAAGGTGGATGTATTAACGCTTCCCAACCAAGCTCCCGTAGCTTGTGACGCGTCACCGAAGATGTATGGGGCCTGGCGTTGTCAAGATGGAAAACAACGCCCTTACGATTCACCATGGCTGGCCGCTTCTGTTCAAGTGCAATCTTCAATCGCTCCAGTTGTTCACAATAGAGGTCAGAATTGATGGTTTGGCCATAGGGCAACACTTCATAATGGATAATTCCTCTAATATCCCACCATACACCCAGCAACACCATCTGAGCCGTCAGTCCTGGCTTTGCCACCGTTTGAGATCAACCAGGATCATTTACGCTTTATGTTGTCATATGTGATCCATTTTTCATCACCAGGGACTAACCGATTCAGAAATGAGTCGAGTTTATTACGGTGCAACGAAGCTTCGCAGATTGATACACGGTCAATAAGGTTTTTTGTGGGATAACTTATGAGGCACCCATACATCGAGCTTTTTTGTTACATTTTTCGACTTTAAATACCTATGGACGGTTTTCGTGCTTAGTTGCAGCTCCTATGCGATGGTTCTAATAGTCACATGACGATGTCGATCCACTATTTCCATGATTTTATAAGTATCAACGGTCACTGGTCGTCCGGAAGGCTTGGGTGTTTCGGTATCAGAATTGCCACTTCGGAATCGCCTAAACCACTGTTCGGCGGTTTGAATCGAAAGTTTGTTATCTCCTAAGACATAAATAATCTGTCTGCGAGATTCCGCAGCAGTTTTTCGGTTTGTCATTACCTAACAACCTAATATTATATGTATACGTAAATGTTAAAATATATGAATATTGTACATAACTCCAGTAATAGGGAATTCTCACACAGCTCCATCTGCCTTCCCCAATCCGTTGAACGAATGTTCCATATGATTTTCTCCATCCGAACGTTCTCATTTCGTTCCACATCCGTTGTACATAAAAATTTGATGTACATTTTTCTCTGACTATTAACTCAGAATTCTTCTTTTTTTTCTGTTGAAATTTAAAAAAAATGAGAATTGAAACAATTTAATTGGAACATATGAAATGGAACATATGAAATGGAATATTTTGATTGGAACATGTGAATTGGAACATAGGAATTGTTGAACAGTTGGAAAATTTAGGGTTCCGTATTAATACCTATGAAAGTTAAGCCTAAAGATTCTCCCTCCTCCAGGAAAACACAGCGCTCGGGAAGTCTGCCTCCTGAAAAGCTCGCTAACCTGAGCAATGACAAGGAAATTGTAGAAAAGAACTAGCTTTTAATTTCAAACATGTATTTAATTAATACGAGCTAGACAATATTGGGCAATTGCAGATCTTATTCTATCTGCTGGTTGGTTTAAATCTGCAGAAATATTACTACGATTTGGTTGTCCTGTAGGTCACTAGCTGCCAGCTGCCAAATATCTCTGATAACGCTGTTCTGCTCATTTAAAATATTGTGCAAAATGCAACAGGTTAAAATGATTGCATTTTTTGTTTAGTGACTTTCATGCACCTTGCCAATAAAGCGAAATCTGGCTTTCAAATGGCCAAATGCATTTATAACATCTCGCTGTAAGAGCGCTGTTCCAAGGATTCGGTCCTAGAAAATGGGTATGGCTTCATCAGCGTTTGGGAAAATCGGAAATCCGAGTCCCCAATAACTAACAGCGGGACTTTTATGCCACAGACGTCCTTCGCTTTTCTGAAGGATTGAATTCGAGCCCAATTTCCTTACCAGGCTAAAATTTTGAATAATTATTGAGTCGTTGCATCGCCTCCAAATCTTGGTCTTCTTTTGAGCAGACTGATATTAGAGCCTCCGCCAATTTTAGGGTTTGCTGCTGTACAACAGCCAAAACAGCAAAATCTTCCATATTTGAACACATTTTTGTACGTATTGTATGAATGACAGCTGCCAAATCGGATGGGGGATGTAGATGTAGCTCTATGGGAATACGAGCTTCATATCTGAAAAAAATCCCAACTGCACAGTGGACGGTCCAAAAATAAAAAAACCAATGTTTGAATTTTAACTTCAAATGTTCGGCGTCTCGTTGTCTATAGAAGTTTGCATCATAATTGATTATTTGTTTTTTTTTTTTGGTCGCACCATCGCGAAGAAAATGACAGGTATAGTGACAGCTCAAAATAAAAAAATAAGTATTTAAATATTTGCATCCTAGTTACAAGCCCTTCAGAAATACGTAAAAAAACCATACAAAAGTTCAATTAAAGTGGTCAAACAAAAATGAAAATTATAGTTAAAGATATTTACTTTGTGTTTTTATAATTTTTATTTGAATTAAATTGATTGTGTGTTTTTAAAAAAAAACATTTGCTTAAAGCCTTATTGTTCATGTATAACCTAAAAAAAACAATTTTCAGTTGGAGTAAAAGATGTTTTGCCATTGACACCCTTCAACGAAAATTTTTTACAAAATTCTTCAATATCTAGTTAATCTATGTTATAACAAGAAAGGAAGCTAACTTCGGCTTACCGAAGTTTATATACCCTTGCAGATAACCATTGAGCTATGTAATTAAAAATGAAATTCTAATATAACATTGAATGGCCGAATCTAAAATTTGATGAAAATATGTTGAGAAACGACCGAGTTATGATTTTTCCTATTATTTCGCTGATGCTCTTATGGCAGCTAGAAATAGTCGTCCGACCTTTATGAAATTTAAACCGAAATTCTGGAATAATATTAAGTGACGAAATCTCAAGTTTGATGAAAATATGTTGCGAAACAGCGAAGTTATGATTTATTCTATTATTTCCGTGATTGTTCCTATGACAGCTATAGTATATAGTCGTCCGATTTTCACGAAATTTAATACGAAATTCTAAAACAAATATCAACTTTGGTGATTATATGTTGAAAATGACAAGGTTAAAATTTTTTTTAAAAAATATTTTCGATCGTTCCTATGGCAGCTATATGATATAGTCGTCCGATCCGGCCACTTCCGACTTATGTAGGAGTGAGAGCATATAGAAGACTACTTGCAAAGTTTCATTCAGATAGCTTCAAAACTGAGGGACTAGTTTGCGTATAATCGGACAGACGGACGGACAGACGGACGGACAGACGGACGGACAGACGGACGGACAGACGGACGGATAGACGGACGGACGACGGACGGACGGACGGACAGACGGACATACGGACGGACGGACAGACGGACGTACAGATGGACGGACAGACGGACGGACAGACGGACGGACGTACAGATGGACGGACAGACGGACGGACAGACGGACGGACAGACGGACAGACGGACGGACAGACGGACGGATAGACGGACAGACGGACGGACAGACGGGCGGACCGAGGGACGGACAGACGGACATGGATAGATCGACTCTGCTGTTGATCCTGATCAAGAATATATATACTTTATAGGGAGAGAAATGTCTCCTTCCCTGCGTTGCAAACTTCTGACTGAAATTATAATACCCTGCAAGGGTGTAAAAATGAGCTGCTACAATTTGCTACCCTTGATGTAATCTAGCATTCAATACCTCCATCTCGCCCCAAATGTCTATTTTTTTGTGTCGTTATTTCGTGCGTTTCTTACTGATTTTTCGTGTCTTTGCTTTGTGCGCTTCTTATTGTTGTATTTCTATGTTTTTGTGCCCATTTTAGACAAATCAGTTTACGATTTGCTTGACTAATGGTTCTTTGTTTGAATTAACAGTTTTTTTATAATCAACTTATTGTATATAACATTAAACTATTGTTATTGTCGTTTAAGTTAGTAATTCTTCTAAAATTTTGCTATTTAATGATGTATTATTATATTTTGAATATATAATATTTATATTTTTTGTATTGCATTATTAATTGTGTATTAAAGGTAAAGAGTTTAGTAAATTTACGTTGCAAATAATTGCAAAAATAATGTTGCATAACCTTAGGGGTCTGCTTTAACTTTCTTTTTTTAATTGACGGAAAATAAAGCTTATATACGTGCCAATATTATAAATATAGCATTAATATGGAATTATTTAGCTGCAAAAAAAATTCAACCTGATATCTCTATTGGAAGTATTTTTGGCCGCCTTATCATACTACACCGTCCACTGTGAACTGTTTCAAACGGATGGACTGTGTGGGATTAGGGCATAAGTTTTTATTTTCACTTGATAAAATTGTTATAATTCAATGATCCAGCTCTTAACTGCACAGCACGCTGCAGCGTGCTGAAGTTAGTTTTCTATCTGGCTTTTTTCTGCAAAACTTACAGCGATTGTTGCTTTTAATTTTTAACAGTTTTGAGAACAAGGTATCTTATATTAAAATGAAAAACTTCGCAATAATTTTAGTTTTGAACAGTTTGTAAAGGTTTACAAATGTAAGACGTTAGAATTTGTTTGTCATAAGATTGTAATTCAGGTTAAAATTGATAATATTTATTTAGCTCAGAGGCGAATTAAGTATATTAAAACAATTTAAAATTTAAACGGCTGATTTGTTTAAGGGTTTATTTAAGAATTTAAATTAAAAATTATAATCAAATAATAATAATTCATAGAACGAAATTCTGTAAAAACCATTGAGGTATTTACCACATCCTTAAAAAAAGATTATTAATGGTGGTACAGATAATAATTATTTTGTTCTTTATTTTCTGTAAATGGAATTCTAATAATTAAAAAATGCACATGTATTCCTATTTAGAGCGCGGAAGTTGGAATGCGAAGCATTGTTATGCTGGATGAGCAAGGAGGTAAGATTTTTCTGGAAATAGATTTAACAAAAGACATTCACAAAAGTCTATAATGTAGAAAATTATATACATGGGATTAGATAATGAAATGTGAGTGGAGTTGTAATGTATATACTTTTGACGTTAGAAGTTTTAACTAGGTATATTTCCCACAAGCGTGCAACAACCATCACCATCAAACTATAAGCAAAATTAATTTCTGATTTGAAAACCGGACATTATTTGGAAATGACCTATAGTGGTTTAACTTTAATGACTTTTTAACCCTTTCCAATTTTTTTTTTTTAGGAGGCATAAGCCACTTCTTACTATACAACTTAGACAACAGTAAAAATATGTGATCTCGCGCATTGTCGCGAGGTTGATCTTTTGTTTATTATATTTTTCAATTCTCTCGTCTAACTCTTTTCAAGTTGGACTTTAGGATTAATGTATAATGAACGAACTACTCCCACATGGAAAGCATGAGCTTCGGCAGCTTGGAGAAACCATGTTGACGAGAAGGCAGACCAAAGCGTCAACTTGAGTGAAACGCATTTTTAAGGCTGTCAAAAAATTTTTAATGGTGGCTGCAGCTTCCTTAGACCGACTCCGGTTATTTGGGAGACAGCCTGCAGGTTTCAAGTGGGCGACTACCCTTTTGTAGATTGAATAACAGTAATCGTATTTTGATTGAAGCGTTGCCGAGGTGGTGCTACTCGTACCTGAAGCAGAGAGAAGCTCAGAACAGTGCTCGTAATTATTGTCCACTTCTTCCCACAGTGGATTAGATACCGACGGACCTGGCAATTATAAGGAGAAGGATTTACGTTATATAAGATACCAGGAGGATTTGTGGATCTGTGCTTTAAAGTGACTTACACGGTGGGTCATGCTGCAAAAAAAAAAACAAATTCGGCCAGGTCCCGTGGAGAAATTATAAAAATAAAATTATTAGATTACAAAGAAAGGAATATTACTTTGGCTCGCCGATGTTTGTATACCGAGATTGCAATTGGATCAAAGAATTTAAAACGAAATTTTGGAATAATTAAATGGCCCAATCTCAAATTAAATAAAAATATGTTAAAAAGCAGCAAAAGTATTATTTTTTAAACTATTTTCCCGGAATTTCCTATGGCAGTACTATTGCCAGATTTACTTTTGGATTTTTCTGGATTTTTCTAAATGTCATTTGCTAGACAAATTTACAAACGGTGGGCAACGGGAAATCTGGCTTTTTATTTTGTTTAAATGATTTTCTAAGATTTGTTTGTATATGATCGTTAAATTGGCTGCGTTCAGCAAAACATAATTAAAAAACAAGTGCAGATTGCAAGTGCACTATGTAATAAAAAACGAAATTCTAAGATAACAATGAATGACCGAATCTAAAATTTGATGAAAATATGTTAAGAAACAACCGACTTATGATTTTTTCTATTATTTCCCTGATGTTCCTATGGTAGCTATAGGATATTGTCGTCCGATTTTTATGAAAACTAAATTGAAATTCTGGAATAATATTAAGTGATGAAATCTAATATGTAATAAAAATATGTTGGGAAACAGCGAAGTTATGATTTTTATACCCTTGCAGGGTATTATAATTTTGGTCAGAAGTTTGCAACGCAGTGAAGGAGACATTTCCGACCCTATAAAGTATATATATTCTTGATCAGGATCAACAGCTGAGTCGATCTAGCCATGTCCGTCTGTCCGTCTGTCTGTCTGTCCGTCTGTCCGATTATACGCAAACTAGTCCCTCAGTTTTGAAGCTATCTAAATGAAACTTTGCAGGTAGTCTTCTATATGCTCTCACTCCTACATAAGTCGGAACGGGCCGGATCGGACGACTATATCATATAGCTGCCAAAGGAACGATCGGTAAAATTTTGGAAAAAAAATTATAACTTTGTCAGTTTTCAACATATAATCACCAAATTTGATATTTGGCCATTTATTATTGTTTCAGAATTTCGTATTAAATTTCATGAAAATCGGACGACTATATCTTATAGCTGCCATAGGAAAAAACGGGAACAGTAGGAACAATCGGCAAAATTTTTGAAAAAAAAGCTATAACTTTGCTGTTTCTCAACATATTTTCATCAAACTTTAGATTTGGCCACTTAATATTATTCCAGAGCTTTGATTTAAATTTCATGAAAACCGGACGACTATATTCTAATGCTGCCATAGGAACATCACCGAAATAATAGAAAAAATCATAACTCGGTTGTTTCTCAACATATTTTCATCAAATTTGAGATTCGGCCATTTAAAGTTATCTTAGAATTTCGTTTTTAATAACATAGCTCAATTGTAATATGCAAGGGTATATAAACTTCGGTAATCCGAAGTTAGCTTCCTTTCTTGTTTCTATTATTTCCCTGATTTTTCCTATGGCAGCTATAGGATATAGTCGTCCGATTGTCATAAAATTTTAATCAAAATTCTGGAATAATATTAAGTGACCAAATCTAAAGTTTGATGAAAATTTTTTGAGAAACAGCAAAGTTTTATTTTTTTTTTTCGAAAATTTTGCCGATTGTATCCATACCGAGTATTGCCGAGACTTTTAGAAATATTTCAACCGAGTCACCCACAATTTTTTTCTAAAATCCAGGGCTACAACATAGCAAAATTATGGGTCAAAAAGCAGTTCAGAAAAAGCGATATAGCTGCTGAACCTGACGTTCCACATTCAATTTTCATCTTAAATTTTAAAGGAGAAAAATTAGGCTTTCATTCAAATCCAATTTTAACTTTGGTAAACGCTCTGTTTCTGTTTTATTAGCGCTTAAAAAGTGCCAAAATATGCCCTTTTTGGTACTTTGAACGCTATTTCCTTAAAATTGGTAAGTGATGGAAACTTTTGGGTTTCGAACTAGTAATATAAAGACCGAGATCTTTCACAAACTTCAGGTTTTATTCTCCGTAAGAAAAAATGTCAATTTTAGTGATCCAATCTTAAGTTTGATGAAAATACGTTAAGAAACAGCGGAGTTATAATTTTTTTTCGAAAAATTGCCGACCTTTCTAATTGTTCCCGATTGTTCCTTTGGCAGCTATAGGATACAGTCGTTCGATTTTCATGAAATTTAATACGAAATTCTGGAATTTATTTATTATTATTATTCAACGGTCAAATATCAAATTTGGTGATTAAATCAAAATTTCAAAAAATTTTTCGATCGTTCCTATGGCAGCTTTATGATATAGTAGTTCTTTTGCGATTTTAAATGCATCGTATATTATTCTATGGGAATAAAATAATTTTAAACTTAAAAAAATATGTTTTTGCGAAAACTTTTGGCATTATATCCAGTTTGCATTGCTACCCTTAGGAATATTCTTAAGAAAAAATACTTTTAAGAATACTTCAAAGGATGTCATAAAGAGAAATAACTCTTTCTTACTTTGGTCACATTGCACATTATAGCCATTGAGTTTGCACAAATGAATGGAAGCTTATTATACATATGTAAATCAGAAGCAAACGGCATAAATAGATGACATTATTGATATAAGAAAAATAATTCCATATAAAAAAAAATTAAATAAAATTCCTACTTTCGTAGACCTAAAACTGCCTAGGAAATTCTCCGTTAAAGCATTCAGTAGAAATCATATATACGTATATCCCAAAAAGAAGGTTTAGAAAAAATGCGAAAGAAATCTACTTAAATATTTGGCATGGGGCGCCTGTATTTTTTCGGATTCAGTGCCACAACGCACTCAAAAAGATACCGAAGCTACAGAAGGATACATATGTATTTTACAATACTAATTAGCTCATTTTTTATTCTCTGTACTTTAACATGTTTTCTTCTTACTAAGTAGTTGTCAAAAAGTTGTAGTCTGCATGCATCCCTATCTGCAGAAAGTGAATGCTAATGGCAGACAACTTAAAATTTGGCAAAAAGTAGCATCTACGCTCGACGCTCAGCGCTTGCATTGTCGAAATACGGGACCGCTAGAGCGGCCGTGGGTATAGGAGGCGCAGAGGTCGGCCCAAAGGATTTGCTGACCTGAACAAAGTCTACTGATCTAACTTCTTTAAGTCAGTTTGGTTTGTTAAATAAATAATTGGATTGAAATGACTAAAATTATAAAACTAATAGTCTGTTTACACTAACGTGCGTAAGGTTTAAATTTGATAGGTAACGCAATAACGCAGAACTGGTGTTTACACTACAAAAAGTTATTGCAGACAGTTAGTTATCAGTATTTATTTAAAAGTAAGAAAATTTACCAAAAAGGAGCAATTTGAACAGCGACGAAAGTCTGTTATTATCAGCCATGGACAATATAAAGCTATCACGCCGAAGTTCATGGACTTGCTAGGGATATCGAACCTTCGAGGACCTAAATAATTTTGGGCCTTATCGCTATAGATAGTCTCTTTGGCGAATCTGGAACAATATTGTGCCATGAGGCTGCGGAGAATCTACCAGAATTTCTTACCAAAGAGAAGAAGAACGGAAGCCGTTGAAGAATTTAAAGACATTGCAATGCATCCCAAAGTATTCGGAGCAACCTGTTCAAGAAACTTGGATAGCAAAAACACTCCATAAATACTTCTTGATTTTTATATTTATTTTTAAAATTATATATATTTTTTAATAATCTGTAAGAATTCGTCTATCACGTCAAAGTCGCGAAAAATGTGTAACGAGCCGCCACACTCACAAAAACAACTAACTGCTCCAGGCAAGCTGTTAGCTCGAGACCTGAGCGCACGCAAGATATTTATCCGGCTTCGGCTCGTCGGCAACGGGGGTGATGGTCTTGCTCAGGACTCGGACTGCCTATACATAATTTTAAGTTCAATAATTGCGTGCAACAAGCTACAACCGGGACAAAGAGATGCACACACACAAAAACAAAGATAAAAGGGACAAAGGATAATTCTCCTCTCGGCTCGATCGACCCACCTCAGACCTCCTGATGTCCTGGAGGCTCTAGTTTGCCCACCCTTCCATTTGGTCGCCCCTATCCCTAGCGCTGTGTAGCCCGAGCGACCCCTTTTACAAGTGCTACCCTACATCACGATGCAACGCTAGCTGCAGCCACTTTCTCTTCGTTTAGAACATTATAAAATTTTTATTAAACGCTAAGAAAATATAAAATCATTCTTAAACTAGGCAATGGGTATAAATACAAATAATATATAATTTAAACATGCAATCGGCAATCAAAGACAATTTTAAAAAGTATTTCTGTTTCGGCACATTAATGACAAAATAAGACAAAGGCGTAAGCTTAGTGCGAACCGAATTCGGCAGTCGGCGACAATTTTAATTCGCAAAAATTCATTAAACAAAACAATAAGAACAATAAGGCAGAATTGTCAAAAAAAAAATTTAAACACAATTGCCTTGCAGAGTTAATGGTTTTTAATTTTTGCTATTGCTTTTCTTTCGCTTTCGTTCTTTTTCTCACTCTTTTCTTTAGGTTGAAATTTTAGTTTGCCGTTTCATTATTATTTTTACCATTTTTGTTTGTTATCTATTTCATCTTTTTCCAGAAGAAAACTAATTTTAAATTTTCGCTCCTTGGCGACACTCACCCCGAATCTTACATCCACCGGGGAAAGCGCTTTCCTCGGGCAATGCTAGCTGCAAGGGGGAGGAGAAAAAGAAAAAAATCATAGGCAAAAGAATATAATAAGACGGGGACGACGAAAAGAGAAATTTATGCGAAGCTTAGAAAATTCATTTGCGTCGGCATTTGCTTGCCCTACAATAAATCCTTCTGCCACATCCGGGACACTAATCACTCCACTTTGGCTGACCGCCGCACAATTATTAAAAATTGCACTTTTCTTTGCGTAGTACTGATGTTCAGAATTAACCTAACTTATTGATTAATTTAAATACTTCAAGAAAAATCATTCTGGCTTCACACAAATTTTCCCATCCGAACTTCGCGGAAGCTTCTCACTCACAACATCGGGCTTGATTTCCCGGCTCGGTTTTTCTCCGCGTTTTCCCGCGGCAGCGGATCTGCGACGGCGAATCGCCGGCGGCGAAACTACGGCGGCGGTATAAGTAGAACTAAGGGGACCGCTCCGCCGGCACCTGCCTACTTCGCCTCTAGCTTCAAAGCTCGATCGCCGCTCGGGCCGGCGTTAGGAGCTCTCTCGCCTATTTCCGACCTTTGGCCGGCTGCTCACAAAAGGGGGACAAAGGTAAGAAATTGCCTACTTGTGGATGACCCCTCTGTAGCGAGAATTTGGGTCTTTGACTCCTTTATATGGGCTGCTTTTTGACTTCCTTTGCTGTGCTTTGCTGTGCTGCTGTGCTGCTGAAATAACTATATATTTGCCCTGTGGCTTCTGCTTTGCTCACCTTTCTCCAGCGGCTCGGTGGCCGATGAAATAAATTTTTCCTTTGGCACTATGTATTAGGCACTCGCGACTATTTTTATTACTTTTAGCACACGAGTCGAAAACGAACTAGGCATCTCAGCCGCCAAAATGGAAAAGACCGAAGATGACGCCGGAAAAGTGGCGGTTACCCCCATGAGAAAGTGGGAGAAAGGAGGACCGTTGACATTTGCTGCTGTTACTCTCTCCACTATTCGTCCATGCCAATTCTACCCTTTCTAGCCGTCGTAGCCCTGCAGCTACTCGACACCTAAGCACTCCACAGATGGCGCTAGCAAAAGTATCTGTAGACGAGCAAGCGCTACAAATGTAGTTTTCAGCCTAATATCAGAGTAATATAACTTGGAAGCAAAAGGTGCTAGGAATTCCGTTCTTCTCGAAAAATACGGCGAAATACTTCTAGAAGATGTCCATGTGGTCATTTGTTGAACGCAGCGTTTAATGGGTCTCATCCCTTCTGTCACAAGAGCGCTACATTAATAATTTATCGATTCAGAATGCGTTTAACAAATGGCCCCATGGACATTTTCTAGAAGTATTTCGCCGTATTTTTCGAGAGGAACGGAGTCTCTAGCACCTTCTGCTTCTGAATTGTATTACTCTGAAGTGGGATAGAACAGGATTTTTCGAAACTTTGAACGCGTTTTAGTGGTGTAACTTGTTCGATAATCCGAAAATCTGGAAGTTATCGAACAAAACTATTTGTTATCGAAACAAAAGTAGCTTGGACGCATCTTGGACTTTTTCCCATCACTAGATCCCATACAAATTCTATGTAAAAAAAACTCAGTTTGTCCTGTTAACGCAATAACGCAATAATGCAATATAGTGTAAACACACCCTAACTTTCATACAAACATTGAAATAGCATTACAAATTAAAAAAAATTGCATTCAGCCCCAAACGAATCTAATTTTCAAATGTTAATTTTTGCGTTTTTACCATTATATTTATTTTTAAGTTTAAAAAATCTTCGGATTTAGTTTTAAAGAATTATACAACATTTTCGATCAAAATTAGGTCAGATAGGATTAATTTCATAATCTGCAGGCTTTTTCTCCCTAATTTTTCGTGTCCGCCTGTTTGATCTGTATTCGTACTATCGGGCCTGTTCAGATTTATACTTCCGCAAAATGTACACGATTTTTTTACACCACTTTTGTTTTCACTTCCGAAAAATTTCCATGAATTCGTATTATTTTTATTTTATTTTATTTATACATTTGCTCTAAATGCTCTAAATCTAGTTTGATTCTAACTTTTGACATTATTCAAAATCCGGCGCCCCTGATCTACTTTCCAAACTGAAAGTCCAAACTGAGAGGGCCGTGAATGCTTATTACTAGAGCTCGGAAGAGAGAGAGGAACTCCAGAGCCCCAGCAATGACTAGCATAAAGACTGCTATATGAAATGGCAGAAGTTTCATTGCTAACCAGGAGAAGGTTGTGGTGTTTTTTAACCAATATAGCATCGATATAATGAGGGCATTCCAAGTGGTGCAGGACGAAATCAGCTCCTCCTCCAGGACGATAACGTCTGGAGTACCATCAGGCAGTGTGTTGGAATCAACTTTATACAATCTTTTTACGCATGACGCTCCGCTGATAAGCTCTGAAGGCAGAAAGGACGTATGTATTGCCCCTTTCATACGACACCGCCATATTAGCCAAGTCTAAATGTGTATATGAAGCCACATATCGTCTTCAGCAACTGCTCAAAAAATTTGAGATCTGGGCGTGCAGATGGAACATGGTTTTCAGTCCTGAGAAGTGTGCAACGGTCACGTATGCGTTGAGGAGAAAGACTAGCTCCGGCGTTTTCCTTTATGGCCAGCTTCTTCCACAAAAGAAGGAGGATGCTTACCTGACACTAATCCTCGATTGCCGTCTCCCATTTTCATCGCACATTTGGCAAACAAGGTACACAGGTAGCTTCTAGGCGAATAATATAAATAGCATGTTTATTAATACCAATAGTTCATTTAAATAAATAGACGGTCAAAAACGACATGCATATTGGTTTTATGCATATTTGCATAAAATGCATATGCCTTAGTTATGCAAAAAATATGCAAAATATGTAACAAATTCCCGATGATAAATGCATACTTCTCAAATTATAATATGTAATAAAAGCCAACTTGTAATAAATATATTAAAATTCAATTAATAATTATTTTAAAAGCCTAGGAACACCTTTTAACATCACAAGATATAGTTAAAGCATATTTATATTCTATCTTTTTTTAGTTGTATCAATGACCAGGTAAAGTTCAAATGCATATTCTGCCTACATGAGGAAGTAGAGTAGGGCACTGGTCTCAGTTTAGCCTATATCTAGCAGTAAGACATGCCCTAATCCCATACAGTCCATCCGTTTGAAACAGTTGAGATTTTTCCCAGATGTGAAACTCGTGTTCCCATAGAGCTACATCTCCATCCCACATCCGATTTGACAGCTTATCGAAAAATTGTTACTCATACAAAAGTTTTAAAGACTTTTTAGAGCTCACGGGCGGTGGAAAAACGATGCTAATGACGCGTCGATGAAGGTCGAGGGTGTGCACGGGTCAATGAGAGTCCCCGTGTCGAAGATCTGGGTTCGGTGACAATCCGCACCAGAGAAGTCGGGAAAACGTTGTTTCAGTGCCGCTGCAGCAGCAACAACAGAGTCGAAGCCTGCGGGGCCCTTGACGAACGGCGGACGATTGTCTAGATGCGACGGAAGATTGCCGGAATGTGGCGGACGATGCGTTCCGCGGGTTCTTTAGTAATGCGCTGCGTGGAATCATCGGGATGAATATGACTGGCAGAATACGACGGAGAAAAAAGTGCGAATCAGTTGTGATGCAAACTACGAGTTGGAGACACGATCAGAGCTACGAGACAGCACAGTGAACAGGAACATAGAAGTAGAAGGGTGCCTGGTTATTGTGGGCAGGATCGGCAAAGGTACTAAGTACCTCGGGTACACATGTCCTCCAGAGTGTGCGCTGCTCCAGCAATTGGGCACATCGGTTCGGATCTCGCTAATATAAATATAATTAGCGTGGGAGCTCGTTCCTGCGAACGGGTTGAGCGAACTGGAAGGACCGTGTGGTGGTACAGATAGCACTTTTTGCCTCGCTCACGCCTGCGGAGCGTTCCCTCGTAATATTCGTGGAACAGTATTGATTTTGGATGACTGCCTGGAGCCGTTTCTCAGCGCTAAACCTAAGAAAACCGAGGCTTTTCGAAGAGGATGATTCCCTTGGCACCCTCGGCATGCCTAGAATTTTTGGCGCAAAGTGCAATATATTTTTTTTAAGAGAATTCTTCAGACATACGCAAAAAAACATTTTTGGTAAATCATATTTTTAAATTTTATAACTTATTTAATTTTACAAAAAGCCGCTTTTGCAATGACTCTACAAAAAGATTGCTTCTTAAATCGGTCAGTACTAATTTAAGGGCTTAAACGCTTCGCCACCTTTTGGCGAATCCGCCCGTTGACGACAAATGCGGAAAAGTGGCGTTGTGTAACCTGCCCTCCTCGATCATCTGCTCGCCTCAGGCTAGCTTTGTCTTCTCCTCTTGGGAGAGATTCGCATTGGCCTGATGCCGGCTTTGGACCGTGAGGGCAGCCATATACTGCGCTTCGCCTTCCTCCCCTCGCTTGACCGCTTGGCCCGTCTTTACGCGGGGTACATAAGTACATGCCGCTTTATTTGTGTTTATTCCAGAAGGCCCTCTGCGTCGCTCGGACGCTCTTGCGCTCTCGGATTTCGGCCCTCCACGCCCTCCCTCCGATCTCCGCTCCTCGGTATTCCCGTTTTGGGCTCGCTGTGAGACGGGCTGGGGACGGCTGGCCCCCTTTTCGCCACTCGGGCCCGCTGCGGTACTATTAGGCTCAGCTTATCGGTCGGGAGCGCGGCCCTCATGTTAAGTACAAATCAGTACCATGTATGTAGCGTAATAAAGCTGACGCGAATGCGCCCTTGCATTTACCCACAACGCCCCCGAATTCTTTCTTCCGCACCGACTCCCGGTTATCTACGTTCGCCAAGAGGGATTTTCTTTGGTGCTACCTGCGGCCACTTTCACCTTCATCATCTCCTGGGTATCTTTTGCGGCATCAACGCCCCCCTACAAACATTTGGTCCAACAGAGCCGGATATTTCCGCCCTTCAGCCAGCAGTTCTCGGCGTTTTGGTTTGCCAAAAAGATAAGTACGACATTTTTCCGTCTTCGTCTCTCTGCCGGTCTTCAGCAGTGGTCCGAACATTAAATTTCGTTCATTCTGTTCCGAGATTTTTTTTCCTTCCGTGTCAACTCCAAGTTCGAGTTTTCTCTCTGCCGGTCTTCAGCAGTGGTCCTAACATTACATTTCGTTCATTCTGCTGCCAGATCTTTTTTCCTTCCGTGCCAACTCCAAGTCCGAGTTTTCCGACACGACGGCAGTTTCTTAAACCAAATTCTGCAAATTTTCCCACCGTCTCCGCTTCGTGTGTGTCGCCTTATTGGTGCAATTCATCCGCGAAAAATTCGAAATTTGAATGGTTAATTTGTGTGGTGACAAAAAGAAGACATAATTAATATTGGCCAGCCGGTGTGAATTGGTTTCGAAAATTTCCAAATTCGCTGAAAAGCCCGCCGCTGCCATAATATTTTTTTTCCAATCAGTGCCATCAGTACCCCAAGATATATCCAGTCCACTTATAAACGCTCCACTATACCAACGCATGCCCTTACATATACATATGTACATACTTACATCCGTACTTCCATGCATGTCCATATATTTCTATATATTTTCTATATATTTTCTGCCTCCGATTTTAGGAAATATACAATTAATAAAATAATATTAAAACGCCTTTCCACTACAAATCCGTGATTGTGTGCCTAACATTTCAACTTAGCCGCCGCAGCAGCCGTGTTGTTCTTGTTGCTGTTGATTTTTCCTATTGGGTCCCCTTATATACGTACTGGTCTGCCGACGGCATAATCCAGCGAGTATTTTCCGCGCCAACAAAAGCACAGGTTTTTTTTTTAATTCCAGCTAAATGAATTCGAAAACAATCAATATTAAAATTATTGATTACAAATTGTTTATTTATTAAATTCCGCTCTGACGGAAGCGCAGGTTTTAGTTTCACCTTTCCGACTACGTTATTTAATCCAAAAAAGAATTAATTTTTTAATTAATATTTAAAAATTATATTATTAATTTAATTTCCAAATTAAACAACTAATCAACTAAACAACAATTAAATTACGAGTCAGCTACGTCCGAACCACATCTACATGTACCTTGCAGTACATCTAAGAAGAGTCAATTTGAAGCACACCTCAACACTCGTGACACCGCAGAAACTTGAAGTCCGTCTACGTACATGTGCAAAGTCCATCAGGACCAAATTCGGGCCTTGTGGAAGAAGGAGATGAAGAGCTGTGAGAGCTGCTCTGACTTAATATCCGTGTCCGACGACAATACGGCCACCTCGACAATTCTGGAATCTAAGTACAACTACTGCTACTCCGTCTATTCTAGGTGTGTTGCCCAGCTTCGGCAAAAAAATCGCCTCCCAGTCTACTCAGGCTGCCGCCAGTGTTCACACGCACCCGTCTTCACCCAGCCGGCTACCGCCAGTGGTATGCCATTACCAAACAACCTAATATATTTATATTTTAAAACAATACTAGGCTTCCTTACTGATTCAGGTTGTTACTGAACGTAATCGTGTCTACAAGTAGACAACACTTGGAGTGGACCAAAATAGAGTTCAGCTCTAATTGGAGGCTCTAGGATCGAGCCTCACAATATGAACCTACCTACCTAACATTTTTAAGCAGCATTAAAAAAATAATTTTATTTATTTTCTGTCTATTAACCAAATACTGTATTTAAAAGGTTTATTATAATTATAAATCAAATCATTTTTATATTGTCTCTAGTGCCTTGTCCTCTTCAAATAGATATAGGTTATCAATCGCAGAATCCAAATGCGTTGAGTTAAGTCGGACAAGAAGAATATTTTCCAGGGTTTTATGACTTAACCGATAAAGCGGTTATCCGATTAAGCTTTAAGGAGGAAATCGCCCGCTCTATTGATATCTATAAATACTAACAA
Organism: Drosophila truncata; assembly: GCA_008042515.1. Taxonomy (NCBI): domain Eukaryota; kingdom Metazoa; phylum Arthropoda; class Insecta; order Diptera; family Drosophilidae; genus Drosophila; species Drosophila truncata. Next base: position 26,346 of record VNJQ01006056.1, on the reverse strand, counting down.
ATTTAAGAACTTTTGTTTCAAATAAAGTACAATTTCTTTCTTGAGTTGGTGGTATAGCAAAACATATTTTGCTTAGGGCGTAAAGTTCTTGATGGCTTGACTTCATTTCCTTCCAAAATTGTAAGACATTTACGCTTGATTTCATATACGGCAATTTCAACGTTTCAATCTTTCCATGGACATCTATTGATTCATTTGATACAATGTTAGCGCTTAAAAAGTCATCTAATAGATCGAAATTACTTTCTTTATCTTCAATATTCGAAACCATTAAATGAGTTGCTGATGCCAAGTTTGGAATGGGACAGTGGATTTTAATTTGGGCCCACAATTTCTTAAAAAACTGAATTGCTTTTTCTTTTTGTGAGCAGTCAAATATATGATGGAATGTTGGGTCTAAGTATAAACAAACGCCGAAACTAACATTAGAAACTAATTTTTTAGTGCGTGATTCCATACTTTCAAAAAAGGACTCTGCAATTGTATGAATAATTGAGTCCTTACTTGAAGAGCTTGTACATTGTGTGCGCTGCTCCGACTTTTTCGTTTCTGCTGCAGCGATACAGCATCGACGTTTTGCCGACTGCTCTGTTGTGACTGCTCACATGCACGCCCTCGAGCTGCATCGACGCATCGTTAGCGGCGTGTTTCCGCTTGCCCACTTGGGGGACGTGAGTGACGAGCTAGTTTGTTCGGCCACCGTGGGCTCCAAAACCAACAAAATATTCGGCTGGTCCTCATATTTAAGATTGAGCCTCACGTGCGCGTTCGCGCTCCAACCCGAATGCTGAGCGAAGCGGTACGTGCCCACTTCAGAATCATTACTTTGGCCGACGAACGCTTTTATACGCCAGCACAGTGGTCCTGGGCACGGACATGTATCCTCGAATTATGCAGACGGGGTTCTTACAGATTCAGGGCGGACTGCCGGTGGGCCAAAGCACTGCCTTTGGATGGGTCGTGTCCGGAGCCTGTCACCAGCCGTAACAATGACGGACCTGTTGCAACCCGTGTGACTGCAAGGGGGGCGGGAAGTTAAGGTAAGAGGCTTATTGCGCCGCCTCAGCTCACCGAACTTAAAGAGCGCAACTCAGGGGTCGCTCCCTTTGCATAAGTCCGCGCTCGGTCTTTTTCGATTTCACGCGCGCCGAAGCTAGGGGCTCATACCCATATATCCGCGGAATTTCTAAAAAATTTATTTTAAAATGCTCAAATAATATTTCTTTTCGCATTATTCTATCGATTAACAGCAAGGGATCAACTCCATTTTTAAGAAAACAAGAATGCAGACCATACTTGCGCAGCTACCGTGCTTGACGATTTTCGCACTGTACTTGGTGACTGGATTGTTGTATGCCTAGTCCAATATCAGATGCAACCATCTGACTTAAAACGATTAATTTTAGATTTCTCCCACCATATAACCTGGAAAACCCAGAAAAAATTGGTATAGTTTGCATTTTTAGTCGTTGTGTCCCACTATCCTATAGGTACATTTTCGAGAGCTAAGTTTCGACGCTAAGTGACGAGCCTTTTTGTTGCGAATGGGTTCTTTTTTACTTCTTTCGATTTTTGGCCTCATATACATATCAAGACTGAGTCGAGTATTAAGCATCGTCGGTGCTTTTACTGGAGTCATGTCGCGGTTGCTCGTCACCAAGTTATGCAAGTATGGTCGACCTCCTGCAATAACCGAAATACTTTCTAGACTGTGTTTTTTAGTCGTTGTCCAGTCATATGGCTATCAACGAATTTATTAGCCATTTTTCTAATAGATTGACTTTCTATCAGAAAATATTTTTTTTAGGAAAAGTGCAAAAGTGTTGCATAGTATGCCTGCTACTCAGGTTTCGGTAGAAAGAGCATTTTCTGCAGTGAAATTGATACTGCGGATTTACGGTGTAACTTATCATCGGAGTCCATAAAAAACTGTTGTTTTTAAAACTAAATAAATAAATGTTCTTCAGGGAAAAATTGACGAGCTCGAATTATTTTATTATAGTCTGCCGAAAAAAATAGACAAAAAATATTTGAATTTAATCGAATGAATTTTAAGAAATCCGATATGCACTTTTACATGGTTGACACCAGGGACCGTAAATATTGATTATTTTCGCTATTTTTAAATGAATAAATCATACACTTCCAATCAACATAGAACAATCATGACTAGCACGTTTTTATATTTTAAGGATACACTATGAATATCCTTGATGATTTTTAATTTTTAATTGTTATATTTATTATTCTATTGTTAAACATTATTTTTGAGCAAAAAAAATAAAAATCACAAATAATCATTATTTTTTGAGCAAAAAAAATAAAACTCAAAAATAATGATTATTCGTGATTTTTATTTTTTTCTCTCAAAATAAAACTCACCAAGCAACAACTTTTGATCCTTTAAGGTCATAGGACAATATTGGCACACAGTAGAAATATAAATAACTAACCGCAACATAATATATGTAGCAGAAAACAATAAATAAAATGAATTATTGAGGAATCCTGGATTATGTCCTTTAAGGAAATTCGATACATCATTTGAAAGGTACTGCGTCACAGATCACAAATTTGTTAACCATTGTTTAATAGTCCACTCGGTTCATAAGTTATTGGCATTTAATTTTTATTTTAAATTTTTATAATAAAAATTGAAAAATAATTCTTATTTTCAAGTTTTAAAAAGTTAAAAAATAATTCTTATTTTCAATTTTTATAATAAAAGTTTAATCATAATTTTTATTTTTAATTTTTATAATAAAACTTGAACCATAATTCTTATTCTTAATTTTTATAATAAAAAATGAATATAAAAATTATTTTTATGTTTTTATTATAAACATTGAAAATAAAAGTTTATTGTGTTTCCGGCGTTTACTGTTAAAAAATGGTAAATGTGTCCTTTTCCCACTTCCCGCAAAGGCTTTTTAGTGGTTCAATTTTTTTGAAGTCATAATTCTTATTTGCGGTCCCTGATTTAGAGTATTGAACTCGTAACGTTTCGTCATATAAAGCTATCCAAAAGAGACTCACCTCTGACTTATCCTAAAGAATTGAACTGAGTCACACGCATATTGTTAATCGTCAAAGGACCGACCCGAATTCAGCTAAATTGTATAAGAAAACCCATTGGAACTGCTCATTCGGAAAGTGCATACATTTAGAGAAAGGGAAAATTATATTATTATATTATATTATATTATATTATATTATATTATATTATATTATATTATATTATATTATATTATATTATATTATATTATATTATATTATATATTATTATCTTCATATATGGTAAAACTTTGGACGCGGCTCAAAGAGAAGAAAGTCAGTTTTGCGGTGCGGATTATGCGGAGTGAGGGTTGAACGGCCTGGCTTTTTAAATCGGGCGGCTGCGACCAGTTTTCATATCACTATCGTTTGAGTTTTTTCGCTGCGTTGATACTCCTCAACACAGACATTGAACAAAAAGAATAAATATATATATTTATTTAACGAAAGCTTTGCCCGTTTGGTTATATAAATTTAAAATAAAAAATGCTCTGATTGATATGCCATAACTCCAAAATCTCCCCAGACTTTCCTTTAATCACAGTATCTGAAAAGTTTTATTTTAAAGGAGTCAAAAGTACAGACACAATGAGGACGGACCAATTCGGCTGTCGATGCTGATCAAGAATATATACGAATATTCGGAATTTAATCCAACACTGCGTTGTAAAGTTGTGACTTATATTATAATTACAAATATTAAAAAAAAGTAATGTTTAATATAATACAAAGTATATATTCTTTAAAGGTGACAGAGCCCCTAAATGAGCATAAGTTTAAGCTCTTCGATTTCAAATAATGTTACAAAATGTTAACGCCTAATACGCTGATTTTAAAACACAAAAATTTTCGTGAAATGTTACTATAAGCTACATAATTATATTTTTATATATTTTTTGTTAGATAACAATGCCACATTCTTCTTTTAGAGCAACTGGACCGTATCGAGGAAGGCATGGATCAAATTAATGCTGACATGAGAGAAGCTGAAAAAAATTTAAGTGGAATGGAAAAGTGTTGCGGCATTTGCGTACTACCCTGCAATAAGTTTGTATACAAGACCTACCATCTATAACGTATTGTATTTTATTTTAATAGCTTTAATAATAATACCTATCCTCATTATTGGTTGCTACATATTCTGGTTACAAATTCTGTTCTATTCATAGGTAGTGGTATAATTCTCATTTCTTTCTTGAAACTCTTTAATTTAATAGCAAATATTATCTTTTCGGTTCCTTATAGCTTTCAACTCTAGAAACTCGTACAAGTGCTCCTCCGATACTATCTCTACGCCCTGTTCTTTTATTTCTTGTATGCTCTTTATGGGGAAGACAACAAATATGCTACCCTTAAGATTATAATTAATAAAGCACGAATGCGTTATATAGCGTTTATTCGGAGCGGCAGACGGACTGAGTAAAAGCTCGGATCTAACATTTTCATATATATATATGTACATACAAGGCTTAGGCTTACAAAAGTAGTTGCTGAAGAGATAATGCGACAATAGATAAACAACGAGCGCTGCAGGTGCCGTTGTACACCTATGCGCGCATGACTAGGCGCTGGCGATCTGCTCCTAACATATGCTTTTCTTTGTTTCTTGTTTGTCGAATTCATGTACAATTTGAAATTTCTCCAATCTTTGCCAACAACAATCTTTCGGCTACATCATATAAATTTAATCCGACGATGTCTTTTGTTACCGAAATCCTCTATGTATCTATGTATTGTTAACTATAAATCCTCTTATATTCCACTAAAAATGTTTTGCTTATTCCATTATTACAATTATTTATAAATGTTTTTACTCTACTTTGTTCTTCATTTATATATTTTGTCAAATTTTTCAACATTATGCTGAATTTGTTGCCTGTTCTTTCCTGTGAGTTCATGGCCTTTCTCAATTTCTTCTCTTCTTCCTGAGTTTTCCTTATTTCTTCCTCTAGTGCATCTAAATTTCCTGTTATGGACTTGGCAACCGAACCTAATCCATTAATTAATCGTCCCACTTTCCGTTTCTTTGGACAAATTGCTTCTAATCTTGTTTTAATCATTTGTAGTTTGTTCTGTAATGTTCTAACGAGGTCTTTCGTCTCTGAATCTTCGACTACCCCTCTGAATGTTTGTTTTATGTTCTCTATTGCTTCTTGATATTCCTATAGTCTTACTATATGTGTAAAATATATGTACGTCTATGTACTATGTACTCTTTTTGCTGAGCCTAAGTTGATTTGTGCCGAGTTGTATGAGTTTCCGAAGGACTTGGAGTTCTGTAATTGTTTATTTATTTATTTATTTAAGAAGGAATAGCAAATGTCTGTCATTATTATACCCTGTACCAAAGGTACAAAGGTATTATAATTTTGTGCGAGTACAGAATAACGCATTCTGTAACAGGCAGAAGGAGGCGTGGCAGACCCCCAAAAGTTAACTAAATATTGGTCAGAACCACTAAAGGAGTCGATATAGCCAGGTCCGTCTGTCCGTCCGTCCGTCTGTCCGTCTGTCCGTGTGTCTGTATAACCGCCTAGATCTCGGAGACTATAAAAGCTAGAGACACCAAACTTTGGATTTAGACTTCTTGTATCAGCACGCAGATCAAGTTTGTTTTCAATTTTTGCTGCCCCTTTTTTGGGGAGCTATTTGAAAAAACGTATATCTTCTAAATTGATAAAGTTATATAAACCATTCAAAACGCTTGTGTATTTTTTCAAAAGACACAGATTGTCTAAATTTTATTGCGATTGTGCCATAAATAGCAGAGTTATAGGCATTTTACTTTATACATATTATGTGTACAAGAGGCAGCACAGGCAAAGGGATCCAAATAACACATGCACCAATACACTTGCAATGGTCACATTCTTTGCGTGCATACACACAATGAAACAACGTAGAGCTATTTTTAGAACGTTCGTTAGAGTAATTGCAAGTTATCCCGAATTCAATTCACGGGGAGGACAGGACCCAAGTCAAAATTTCTCTATATTTTTAGGAATCTTTTTTGTTAATTTTTTTTCTGTAAATAAAATATTACAGTATTTAATACTAAGAAATAAAAAAAATAAAATCCTATTGCATCTGCAATGACCTCCACGTGGTGTTCCCAGGATACCGATTTGAATACAATCGGGAACGAAATCGAGCGGCGCAATTAACGGTCATGCCTATAGACAATATAGTTGCTAGCAAATAATTCACAATCTAAGAGGACTTAAACCACGTTTCAGTAAAAGCGATAACGTTGGCACCAAAAGATACACTATTATAGTGCAGTTTGCTAAGTTTCCCTAGCAAGCTGCGAACATTCTGATAGTGCAAAGAGAACGAATAAGTAATTCTTCTCTTACATTGATTTAACAAAAGAGCAGCAATGGATCTCATCATCATTATTATTTATTTGTTATCGTCATATATAATCTTTTTTTGTTATTGCTCCTAATATTCCTTCTCGCTATTGTTTTGACTTCTCTGCCGTTCTCGCCGTTTTTAGCATGCTGAAGCTAGTCGATCAGCTGTGCGATACAGCCTCTCGACCAATTGCGGACAGTCATTGCTACTTCCACCTACTTGTAGTATTATTTATTGTATTGTCCATTGCGGTCCTATCCCTATGCTAAACAGACGCCCTGTCCAATACAATGCGTTTATATTACGTGTGGATGGATATACAGTCATTCTTTTTCTTTAAAATGTAATTTAACATATATTAATACAAGGTGCGTTCCAAAGTAAACAGGACTTTTTCAATGTAGCGTCCCCTGGTGGTTAGAATCTGCTCCCGTTTATCGACTTCCAGTAAAAATTTCATGATATTTCATCTATTGAAAGTGAGGTTATTGCGCTTTAAGTGTCAGTATGTTTTTGTCATCGGTGCAAATATGAGCTTCGAACAAAGAGCCAACATTAAATTTTGTTTTAAAATTGGTAAAATTTTTACCAAAACGTTTCAATTGATGAAACAAGTGTAGCAGAGTGCACGAGTGGTTTCAACGTTTACAAAGTGGTCGTGAGGACATAAATGACGATGAACATGTGGGACAACCAAAATCCGTGATCACCGAAAATTCCATCGAAACTGTGCGTGAATTCATAAAAAATCAACCGAAATCATCATTGAAATTCATGGAAATATAATTGAACATCTCCAAAACATCCATTGATCGCATTTTGACCGAACATTTGGGCTTACAAAAGTGTGTGCACGGTTTGTTCCGCACAAATTGAATGACGTCCAAAAATTGCTCAGAATTCAACATTCGAATGGCATCATTAAAGACGCAAAAAAAGACCCGAACTTCCTTTACAAGATTGTGACTGGTGACAAAACGTGGTGTTTTCAATATGATCCCGAAACGAAAGGCCAGAGTGCTGAATAGAAGGCGCCGGACGAGCCGAAACCCAAAAAATCGCGCCTGGAGAAGTCAGAAGTGAAGACAATGCTGATTTGTTCTTATGAGTCCAAGGGTATTGTCCAAAAACAATTTGTTCCACCCGGCCAAAAACGTTAATGCGGTATTTCACCTTGAAGTTTTGAAGCGTTTGGTGCGCCGTATTCGACGTGTTCGACCCGAATATCGCGAAGATGGAAGTTGGCGTTTGTTGCACAATAATACGCCATCTCATCGATCGACGTTTGTGTCCGACTATTTGACCAAAAATCACACTTTTACCATCAACCACTCGCCGTATTCACCTGATATTGCACCGTGCGACTTCTACCTTTTCGGAAAAATGCATTTGCCGATGAAAGGAAAGCGATATGCAGACGTAGAGTCCATTCAAAAGGCTTGCACCGGCATACTGGCGTCCATACCGGGCAACGAGCTAAAACACCCGTTCGGCATGCATTTGAACCGTACAAAACGCTGTATTAAAGCAGGAGACTATTTTGAATAAAATAAATTAATTTTGCCGATAAAACTATTTGTTCTGTCTTTTTTTTTAAGTCCTATTTTTTTTTTAACTCACCTTGTATATATATATTTTGTTGTCTTAGTACTTTCCTTGCTACAGCTCGCCGCCTAATACAAATGAAATTTTAACCGATATTAGGAATCCACCTATTTATTTATTATTATTAATTAATTTTTTACTTTACTTTTTCCACTGCATCGATGTTCCACTGTCTTTGGCTCGATCGAACTCCTTGATCGAACCAACACTTCGACATCGAATTTTCTACAACCAACCGTTCTAGTATGACCTCGCTCGACTCAACTTTTTGGTGTTCACCTGGCACATCTTTTCTTTAATTAGAATCCATTATTAAATTCGTATTGGTACACATTAGTTGCACTATGTTCCGATTATCTTTAATTATTTCTGTGGCTTATTCTGTCTTTGCTCAAGTTCCATTTCCCTTTGCTGCTTTATTCTTTTCTTTTTTAAACACTTTTCTCCGTTTGTATCGTTATTTATTTACTTATTTTCGCATTAGCCCTTTGTTTTATTTCTCATTTATTAATTTATTTCCACTCCATATCGCACACCTTACTCTACTCACTCTCCTTCATAATAATTTTTAAGGTACTCCTATGCGTCCTTTTCCGCCTTCGTTGTCTCAGATCCTTGCTGTTCTTGGTGAAATCCCCCTGCGCTAGTCATCTATCAAATGCTTGGGAATTGGTAGATGATGGAGTTTAGGTGATTGATCAAATAAAATCCAAGACGTGTGCTTGGTTTGGATTTAGATCAATGTTGACTCTTATTCTAAATAAAGTGCTGATCTGACGGAAAGTGCTAGTTAGACAGTTTTAGAAGTGGAGCGGCTGTTTCCATATGTCACCTGATCGCTGGACTGACCTGGTATTCGCTGAGTTGACTATCGGTAGGGTTCCGGGGGCCGCCGAGGATATCTTCCAAGGCGGTATTTATGCAAGTCGGCGAGAGACTGCCGGGGGTAATTGCTGTGTTGGTAACTCGCGCGCTGGTGTTTGTATTCAAAATTCTTTTTGGCTTAAATTTTGTACTCCTTTTATTTTTTTCTTAAGTTATTTATTTGTGTATTCATGTTTCTTTCCTTACTGACTATAATGATCCTTAAGGTCTATGTTTATTTTATGTATATACTTTGTGAGCGTCAAGCGTCACAAAGGATTAAAGCTTTTTTCGAACTACTTGAGTCGGCTTCATATCCTCAACGGCCTTTAATGTCTGATATCTTTCACTCGGAAACGTGTTAATTTTCTCCCAAGCCGGAATGTCGAAGTTAGAGACTGTTGAACTGGGTCACTTTTGGCAGCTTGCTAGTGCACAGGAAAACCAACACACAATCCCAATTAATAGTGTATATTTGGGAACGTGCTAGCGCTGTCAAATACCCCTGAATCGTGGACGGATTCTTCTCAACATGACCATTGATTCTTGGGATGCGGAGCTCGAGTTGAAAAGAAGCTTGAGTTGGCTGTTGACGTCGTTTATTTTGGAAAAGGTCTTAAAATGCTTCCCATGCCGAAGCGAACCCGTCATTTGTGAGGGAGGATTTGGAAACGATGGCTTTTGCCCTAGCGCTGGTTTTTTTAAATGGTGAAACAGCTTCTTGGTCGGTAACTACATGAGTTTGTTGACATATACGGTCGTAAACAGGTCTCTGAGAGTGGACTATCGGAGGTAGTCCCCATTGAAAACTTCCGTAGAAGTGTTAATCTTGACTTCAAATATGCTTACACGATCGCTAACAAACATGAATTTGTGCAACGGGGCGGTTGCGGTACTTAGCATAAGTGCCGCGCTCCCGATCGATAAGCTGCGGGACCGAGTAGCGGCAAGCGGTCCAGCTATCCGTAGCTTGCCTCACAGCGCGCGAAGATCGGAAATGCCGAGGAGAAGAGAGCGGGAGAACGTAGGTTCGCTCGGAATTTAGTGAGCAGAGGGCCGAAGTTCGGGAGCGGAAGAAGGGATCTAATGTTGTTTTGAACAATCTAAAAATTCATTATGCTCATGCAGTAGATTTTGCAATTGCTCGATAATTTGCCGTCAAGTTTCAGTAAAAATATCACTACGGCGAATATCCTACAAAATACATCTAAAGGAACTTATGATCTAACAAACCTCCCGATGGTGAATTTGCCCTTGAATCTGAATGTTTGGAAGCAATTTACAAAAAATGTGTGCCTTTTTATCTCTTGCTTCCTTGCTCTCCTTAACGATCAAGTACAGTGGTATGTCGTTAAAATGTCCTTTGCCGGCTTCGACAAAACCTGTAAAAAAGTAATTTTTTCGAGAGATCTCAGCATCGCGAAGGAATTTGATGATTCTTACACTTTTAAACTGCTTTATATGTCACTTCGTTTTATTCTTTAATATTGGTCGTGTGTATGGTCACCTCTTTATGTGAAGTGTCATGATTCAATAAGATCTAGAGGTGACCACACCTCAATATGTGAAGTATCAAGACCTTATTGAATCTGTTTAAAAGCAATTCGCCTTGCGTCATACCGTCATACCGACAGATTGCGCTTTTTAAGCCTTCCCACCCTTAAGGATAGTCGAACTTACCACGGTGTGATGTTCCTGTATAATGTTATTTAATGGACATATTTGCTAAATTTAGGCTCTCAGTCTCTGTAAGATCTTCTCGTCATTTTCATTTGTTAGCCCTTAATGTGTATTAGGCAACTTTGATGTGTATGATCCATTCCTTGTTTTGTGTTCCCTTTTTACTTTCCGTTTCATGTAGAATTGTCCATAGACCTTAATGCACAAAAAATATGTTAAAACACTTATCACTGTCCCTTTCCACCTTATGTGAGCCGGAGCATATCATTAACACTTCCTTTTGACGCACCGAGGTAAGGAGATGGTTAATAATGGCACACAGTTTCTATTCCTTCGTGATAAATTAATAAATAAAATAAACAAGAGTTTCGAGTGCAAGAACACAAGTTGGCAACCGAACATTCTGCTCTTCTGAGTAAAGACTATACATTGAATTCAGCTAGAATGTTGCTAATTGCCACCTAAATGTTTAGTATCTCGTCGAAGTTTTAGCCGTTTTCATCTAGTAATAACAAGTATATGCAAAAGCCATTAAGCATAAAAGTGAATAGCAAAGCAGTTTCTTAAATTAATTTAAAAGTATTAATTTTATTTCTTATTATGTTAGCTCTTTAAACGAACTTGAAATTTAGTAAAACTATCGTTATTTTTTATGGAATTTTATTTCTAGATTAGCCAAACCGGCCACTGTGCGGGGTACCGAAAATTAACAGCAATAGAGGCTGTATAACAAATATAACTTGAAAATTTGTATCTAATGCTTTTCTTTGTCACTGGAGGTTAGTAGTGGTTTTGGAATTCTTGCCGAAGACTATCAGTAACCCTAGCTTTCATAACCATTTCCTTTTTCTATGATGACAGGAATCTTAAGTCTATATTGCTTTGATCCTATTAATGGTTCTTCTGCTTCATTGTTATACATTTTTTTCTGTTGTGATGATTTTGAGGTGGAGTGATATTGAATCTTCCTTATACCACCAATAGCTATTTGGAGTCGACAGATGGAAAACAAATGGCATTTGTGTGCCATGTTAGTGACATTTTGTTCTTATTAAACTTATTTAATAAGTGTTAAGTGATCGTCGTTAATAAAAGTTAATTACGAAATCCGGATAAAATGTATAACTAGCTTACTAACAAACTTATATCAAATGTTTGACCTATTGGGTGAGATTTATCTTAATCTTTAGATAACATAGGCCGACAATATTTGATTTTTTTTCATACGGAGATTAAAAGCAGCTGATTCTAAATGATCTTAGTCAGTACATTGCAAGTTCGAAAACAAATAGTTCCATTACTTACCAATGTTCTTCGTTTCACAGTTCGATTCAGAGTGTGCGCTGCTCGCAGGCAGCTCTTCAAATCAACCCCCGTGTCTCTACCGATCTTCCTTTCTTTCTTTCTCTTGCTCTCTCGAGAGCGTAGGTCTAGTGTGACCAGATCATACCAATCCTATTAAGCCTCCTACTGTTTGAATGTCAATTCAGATTTAAACCAAAGTGTTCAGTCAGGAAGATTCAATAAAATTATAAGCTAAGTTTTAAAAAACGAATACCATGAGAAACCCAGGGAAAATGTAAATAATCCCTCTGAGGCGATGAAGGTAATGCAAGAAGCTTTAACTAAAGCCGCAAAAAAAAAAACAATACTACGACAAGTTGAGGTATTGCCGGAGACTGTTCAAGTTCAATTCCAGAATCTTATGTCTTTATTGTCTCAGACCGAAAGGGGAAACATATTGATCAGAACTTAGAACCTGCCGTCCGCAGTGACTGCACGCTGGAGTGCAAAGTGGTGCACTTAAAAAATCCCGATCATTTTATTCAGGCACAGATCTGCGTTCTGAGAGAATTAGTCAAGTTATAGGAAATTAAAAGTTTAAGTTCAGTGTGGAAAGTCATATACTTGTCATATTAGCTGCTTATTTGAAGGTACCTGAAACTAATGGAATTGGTGATACTAAAAAACGTCAAAATGAAGAATGGGCATGGTCGCGGTGCAAATTTGGCTACCGTTAGTTAGAGCGCCAGAGATTAGTATATTTTAGCGCTTGCGAGAAGTTTAGATTTGGCGGACGAACTTACTCCGTTTTGCGCTATCACAGAGGGAGGGAAGAGAAACTGCGGTATGCAAGCCTTCAAAGGTATTTCGGGTACATTATTACAGTATAAAAATTTTTCATTGTTATCAATAACCAAGTGCACTTAAATCTGGTATTAAAAATACCTTTCCCGTGATAGGCGAGGCGCGTCATATTTCTTTTATTCGCACGCTGCATTCTTTTTTGCACCCAGGCGGAGCCCTAGGCTGCCCTGCGATTGTGGCTGGTGATCGGCAGCAGCCACAAATTCTAAAGAAAGGTGAAACAGCCGCCAGGAAAGTAGCAAGTAACCTGCAGCCCGAGGCAACGGGTGGCGGTCCAAATGAAAACGATCGCATATTTAGAACTGGTGAAGGCAAGGGAAAGTGAAGAACAAGCTAGTAATTTTGAAAACAAAGCTTGCCGTACAATTTTATAGTTGTTGGGGCTATGTAATATAATTATTAGCGTGTGATGCACCCGCATGCGAAATTAGAATGGTAGCAAAATATAGTCTTTTATCGAGTGTTGACTGGTCGTAGGCCACGACCAGCAGTGTGAAAAAAACAACTAGACACACAACTCGGAGCTTGCATGCGCTCAAGCCAGTTGTCGGAACACTGCACAGTGCACTGTGGTTCCGTCAGAGGCCAAAAATCAAAGAAGCCGATCAGAAAATATTAAAACTCTATTTTAACAGTTTGTCTCTAACATGTCCAATCTTCCTATTTGCAAACCGGGATTCGCTTGAAAACTAACAGTACTTTCTGAAAATAGAATCAAAGTCATGAACACGAGTTATTTTTACAGCGCATCGGAAGTCTCGTAAAATATTTCGAAACAAAAGCGCATTTCAAATCTCTGTGGTAGCTGTAAAAGTTAATCAAGTTAAATTATTTAAAAATGATTTAGAAGCTCAAAGTATTTAATTTTCTTTATGGTATTAGTAAAAGCTAAATTGATTTGTGTATTTTGTGAAATAAATGTTTTATGAAACCAATTTTGGTGTACCGTTTTTGTATGTCTTTAAATTCTTTACCTAAAGTTTTAGCTGTGTTCCTCCCCGATCCCCCCATTGGCATACATTTGTTTTAATTTATCAGATTTTAATGATTATAAAACTTTAGGTGCAGAAAGTTGCAGATGTGTGGGTTATCAACGATTTGCTCATGCCTGCTCTGTTATCTTGGAAGTAAAATTGGCAATGCAAAGGTCCGGCAATGTGATTTTTTAGAAAAAGTGATGCATTTTCGAAGAAATTTGAAGCGTAGAATCCGAATCCGGTGTGAGAATTAACCTAGAATGTCAGGATTTTGAGATATATAAGATTTAATACCGGAAAAACGGTTTTTTTTTCGATCTCCTAAGGTTAGGTTTATGACGCAACCATTTTTTCGCTATTTCTCTAATTGCATTATTTAGTACAACTCTTTCCCTTTAATTTAAGATATCCAGAAATCAAATACGATTTTTTTCTGAAAGTTATGGCTTTGCGAAAAAAAATCTTAATGTATCTCTTGAGGTCTTAAACTAAAGAAAAGAAATAAAAATATCTTAAATGTGGCCGGATGTTTCTTATGGTAGCTATAGGATGTAATCGTGTGATGTGGCCAATTTTTTTTCTATAAGCCTAATATATTTTTTTAGAATTGCCGAAAATTTCATGTCGATACAATATCTAGAAGTATTTTTGGCCGCGTCTCCAGACAAGCTCGACCAATGTGCTATGGCTGCTATATGCAATAGTTGTCAGATTTATATAAAATTTGGTAAGTATGTATAAAACCACACCGAAATTATAATCTGTGAGTTTAGGCAACATATCTGGAAAAATAAAAAAGTTTTCCATACTAAATTCTTATTTCTAACCGATCGTTCCTATGACAGCTATATGATATAGACGTTCCATATGAACAATTTTTGTAACAAATGAAAATTTTGTAACAATACTACAACTATAAGTAATTATGACCGCGGCTCCATACAAGCCGAACCACTGTGCAGTGGTAAAAAAAATGGGCTCCGTCGGACGACTTTTCCTTATAACTCTCATATCACCGTAGTAAGGTGCGCATAAATACTTCCAGTAGAGCTGAAGCATTAAAATTGTATTATCGGCATCAACGGTAAATTATATTCTGTATACACTTTTGAAAGTGCAATTCCCCTCTCTTCCTCCCCTCCCCAGAAGATTTTTGAAATATGAACATACGAAATTCTCGAGTTATTTAAATCACATAAAATTTATTTATTCAAATTTTAAGTAGAAAATAATGTGACGAGGTCACAAAAATAATGTAAATAATATGTAAATAGATAGATATAAGTTAGGCTAGTTAAGGATTAAGGGATTAGATTAGGTTTGATAGGCTAAGTACGCCCCACTCCGCCAGCAACAACGCTGGACATCATTGGCCAGTCCGCCAGCAACATCGCTGGGCACCGCCAGCCACACCACCGGCAACATCGCCGGGCAACATCGCTCACCCCGCAAACAACTTCAGGCTAGAAAACGGGACGGAACGGCAGTGCCCCCGCCCAAGGGCCGAAACATTGAATTAAACAACAAGCTACCAATCGGAGATCGGCAGAGAAGCCAAGAAGAGCACGATCGGGGCAGAGGGCCTACGGAATGCGAAACATTCCCATCTCTCCACTCCAGCCGCCGTTGGGTTATTCCAGGCGCCGATCTGGGCAGGACGGGAACAGGAGCGCCACGCTACTGAAATTAATTCCGGGCGTCGCTGCGGGCGGCGGTCGGTCCAATCTCAGCGGCCCGCCGCAGGGATTAGCCCAGGCGTGGTCTCGGGCTACTCCAGGCGGAGCAGCAGAACCGCGGCCGTTGGGTTATTCCAGGCCGTGGTCAGGACTGTGGTCACGGGGACAGGCTGCTGGGCAACCCCGAGCCAGTCTCTAGAGGGGGTCCGGCCGCTGGGTAACTCCCGGGCCGGTAGCGCATTCCCGCCCAGAGTGGGCAAATAGATTCTGCGGTCTCTAAGCCGCCAAAACCCACCCTTAAAAATCTTGCCGACAACGGCTCCTTCATGTTCTGGCGTTTCAAAAAATATAAATATTTTCTGGAAAGGGACTCTGGGCCGCTGAGGTTCATCTTGGTCAGAGGCATACTTACAGAATGGCGCCCGAACAGGGACCGTCCGGACATGGGGGACTTAAGAATCCTTACCAAGGTGGATTAAAGCCCCACCGGCCGAACACGAGATTTTTATCGGTGAATATATATACACGTATGTATATACAGGGTGACAATAACTTTTTAAGGAACTGTATTTGAGAAAAATGTAGATACACAACTATTAAATTGGTATTGTGTTAACATATATTCAGCCGGTTTCGAGGTGGCTTCTTTGGGCTGCGAAGCAGAGCCCTAAACGTTTCTGGAAATTTAGCGCAATGGGCCGCAGGTCTTCTTCCAATAATCGATCCCATTCTCGGAGCAATGATTGCTTCAGCGCCTCCAAACTTATGTGGCGTTTAGCACATGCCCTGGACTCCAAAATAGACCACACACTGTAGTCCATCGGATTAAGATCTGGCGAGTAAGGTGGCCATTCACTGGATGTGATAAAGTCCGGAAAATTGACTTTGCACCAGTCCTGAGTCAACTTGGCTCTATGGGCTGGCGCTGAATCCTGTTGAAACGTCCACTCCGTATCACCGAAGTGCTGTTGGCCCAAGGAAGCACAACAGTTTCCAAAATGTACCGGCGGTACACTTCCTGATTGATTTTTTCCTCTTGATCAATGAAAGGGGCAAGGGGTGTTTTGCCGGTGGCGCATATTCCTCCCCAAACCATTAAAGACTGCTCACATTGACGGCGCTCGATTATTGCAGAGGTACCTGGAGCTTCAGCCAACCAGCTTCTGTCATTTTGGTGATTGTGCGCCTGTTGGATGGTGAATATCTTCTCGTCCGTGAAGAGAATACGCTCCCATTTTTGACCTGCGGCCCGACGCTTTAGCTGACGGCATCTTTGGAGTCTAACGCGCTTATTGTCATCCGTAAGAAGATGTACTTTTTGGTGCTTGTAGGGCTTGAGATTAAGTTCATTTTTTGCAATCAACTGAACACTTTCTCGATTCACTCCGATATTACGGGCTATTTTTCTGACCGAGACACTGCAATTCCAAGTGATGCGCTTTTTCACGGTCTGGCGAATTCTGGAAGTGTTAGCAATGCATGGTCTCGTGCCTCATGCCTCGTCCGGTACGGTCACCTTCATGGCCAAGCTCATTAAATCGCCGGATAGCATCAGAGACAATGTCGCATTGCGATTTCCTCGTTGAAACAGTTTTAAAATTGCACAACGATTGTTAGACATCCCGAAACAAATATCAAATTGATGGGAATTACAAAAATGTAAATATATTTGTTTCAGAAAAGTACAAGCTATTGATAAATGCATTTATTTAAGAGCTGCATTATAACACATTTATAATAGATTGCTTCAAAGTTTGTCCGGGTTATTTATGGTCACCCTGTATATGCAAAGACAAGAAACTGCCAGAAACATCAAAATTAGCGACGCACATAACGGAACCTTGTTTTTTTCAGGTAGCTAGCGAAAGAAAAGGGGAAGAGAGGCGACAACAAAAATTTTCCATTCGCGAACCAAGAAAAAAAAATACAGTCTCGCCAAAACAGACCGCGAGGTTCACATCGTAGTCAATAAGAAAAACTCCGCGTCGCTGCCAACGCCGACGTCGGCAGAGCAGAACGCATCGTCGCTGCACGAGCAAACCGCAAATAAGTACATACATATATATATACATTCGCATATGTTAATATACCTCCGCTCTTGGTTGCGTTGCCATTAGGGCAGGGACTAATCTATATACTGGCCCTTTTGTTTAGCATAGGACATTCAGAAATACTCTCTCGTCGTGAACACATCGAACACCAAAAATTAAATTAAATAAAATCCTGCAAGGACACTTAGACACTCAGAAATACCCTCTCGCCGAGAACGCATCGAAGCATCAAAATTAAACTAAAAATTCATGGCGGACTTCCATCCAAGTGGCATCCCGTAGACCACTGGTCCTGTACCAGCTCACGGCGCGGCCAGTCAGTAGCACCACCAAAGCCGTAGCCAGATACTTCCGGTTAATCAGGCGGCGCGTTCCTCGATGTGCTCGAAAAAACTTAGCGGATCCGTTGTCCCGTCAAATGAGAGGCCCCATTTGGTCATCCGATCCAGTAGGGTGGCTCCCGGGTCGCCATGGTGACTTGTCATGCGAGGTGGGTCCTCGGTCTTCGTCGGCAGGCTACGTCCTGCGGCAGGAGAAGTGCTCATAACATAAGGGTGAGTGGTGCCGTTGGCGCTGCAGATCCTGGTGAGTTGACTTCCGGATCCAAGTACATGGGCGAAAGCAACTTCGCATCCCCGGTGGGAGCATTCCTGAAGTTTAGTTCCAGTTTTATTTATTATTAATTTCCTTTGCTCCGCTTCTAACGTTGATTTAATTTATTTTATCCTTGGTTTATTTCAATTTATTTTATCCTTGATTTATTTTAATTTATTTTATCCTTGGTTTATTTTAATTTATTTTATCCTTGGTTTATTTTAATTTATTTTCTTTCTCTAGTTTTATTGAATTATCCTTTCTTTTGCATTGATTTGTTTAGTTTTTATTAAATGGTTTTAAATTTTATATGTTCGTTTTGATCGTTATTTTAGCCTGTTTAATTTATTCGTATTTATTTATTTATTATTCCTGATATTATTTAATTTGATTTTATTTGATATAGTTTATTTGATTTTTATTTTAATTCACCAGTGCACAGGATCTGCGTATCCTCGGTGGCCGAAGGGTTTTATCCTCGCAGGTCCTCCATGCTTTGATCCTAAGGATTCGGTGTGTTCGCGATGGAGAAGTATTATGTTGATGTCCTTAGAGGATTTAAAGAATTTTTTGCCGCCGCGCTACTACCAGCGGCTGGAGGATGAAATCAGGACGCACTTCCAGAGGCCCAACGAGCCCTTCAAGGAGTATTTAGTAGATCTGCGCCTACAGATGCGTCAGGCAGGCCTTACACCGGAGCGCGAGCTAGAATGGATCTACGATAATATGCTGACGAACCTGGTTCACTTTGGCGGAGCTGACCCACTTGGTAGTCGACTACGAGGTGACCCGCAGTCGGGGCGGACGAGCCCAGAAGCCACGACGTCGCCACCGGAACAAGCACCGGTTAACATACGGGAGGCATGCAGGAACTGCGGCCAACCCGAACATTTCTCGGCGGAATGCAGGAATCCGAGAATAATATTCTGCTGGGACTGCGGACGCCGAGGATTACGGAAGATCGATTGCTGCCGACGTCAGATTTCGGGAAACGGCAACGGGCCTCGTGTGACCGGAAATCACCCGAGGAACCCAGCCAACCCAAGCAACCAGTAGAAGGGACACTCCATCAACACCAGGGACGCATCCGAGCCGCCATCACTATGGAGGGACGAGGATTCGTGGCCACCCTGGACACGGGAGCTACGCATAGCTTCATAAGCGAAGATTTGGCCAAGGAGCTGGACAACCAGCACAACATGAGGGACATACGGACACAAGTCAAGCTCGCCGACGGGACCTGCCGGGAGCTGACGAGGGCACTAGCGGCCATCATCCATTGCGGGAATCGCAGTACGCCGACCATCCTGCTGGTGATGACGGACGTGCTGGACGACGTGCTGCTAGGGATGCATTTCCTGTGCGGGATCGGCGCAACCATCCAGTGTGGGGGACAGGCCCTCCACTTGATGCCGGACAAGCACACCAAGCCGCCGTGGGCACGGACACGGACGATCCCTACCGGGATGAGAGACACCGCGGAGCCACGCATCGAGCATCATCGGGCACGGTTACCCAGGAGGGGCCAGCTGCCACACTTCGAGGACATTCATCGGAGCCACGCTCCACTCATTGAGGATCATCGGGCACGGGTTCCCAGAAGGGGCCGGCTGCCACACATCGAGGACATTTATCGGAGTCACCCTACATCGAGGATCATCTGGAACGGTTACTCAGGAGGGGTCGGCTGCCACACACCAAGAACAACAAGTTGAAGAACAAGGACCAGTACCACAGCCACGCACTAGGCTAAATCGACCACCGACCCCTACACCTCGGGTGCAGACCCCAAACACAGTGGAGTCAAGTTCTACCCGTGGCCGGAACCCCTTTCGCACCTCCAAAAAGCGTGTCGGCTTCCAGGACCACGCCGAGGAAAGGCCGGAACAGAACGCGCTTCTATGCGGCACCGTCGACTCGGTGAGCCACGCCCCAGAGGAGTTGAAGCCACCGGAACCAGTACATGAAGTCTTAGGGTACCCAGAACCCTGGGTGGGGGAATTTGTGGAGCAGGAATTGGCAAAATTCGAAACTCTGTCCGGAGTATCCCACATCGCGAGGCACCGCATGCGCAACGACTGCCCGATGAAACAGCGATATTTTCTACGGAACCCGGCTATGTGGACCGTCATCGATAGGCAAATAGACGAGCTTTTCAGGGATGGGCGGATAGAGCCGTCCAAGAGCCCGCCCAGTGCTCCCAATGTGATCGCGGCCAAGAAGAACGGTGACGCTCGGATGTGCATAGACTTCAGGCAAGTCAACGAGAACTCGAGACATCGAGGAATTTTGGAGCGCCCACGAAATGCTAAGTTTATCTTAACGTTGGATTTGAAGAATGGTTACTGGCAAGTACCGGTGGCACAGGAGAGCCGGGAATGCACGACCTTTACGGTTCCTGGCCGAGGATTATTCCACTGGCGAGTAATGCCATTTTGGCTCTACTCGGCGCCAGCAATGTTCCAACGGGCACTGGATACGGTCATCGGTCCGGACATGGAACCGCATGCGTTCGCCTATCCAGATAATATCATCGTCATCGGGTCAATATTAGAGGAGCACGTGGCAAACCTTCAAGAAGTATTTCGCCAGCTACGGCAAGCCAACCTACCGCCGAATAAGGACAAGTGCCATTTCTTTTAACGACACATCGTCTACTTGGGACACATAATCAGTGAGAAAGGGATCCACAAGGACCCGGACAAGGTAGGCGCGATCCGCGAGCTGCAACCGCCGACTTGCCTAAAGGAACGTCGGAGATGCCTGGGCATCGCATCCTGGTATCGCCGATTTGTTCCCAACTTCGCCGATGTTGTGGAACCAATGACATCGCTGCTGAAGAAGGCCCAAAAGTGGGACTGGACATCGTGGCAGGATCAGGCATTCTAGAAGCTGAAGACTCGGCTAACGGAAGCACCCGTCTTAGTCTGCCCGGATTTTGGACATAAGTTTGTACTACAATACGGCATCGGAGCCGTACTCACGCAAACCATCGAGGGACAGGAACGAGTGATTGCCAACGCCAGTCGCCGCCTGAATAACGCCGAACGAGGAGTGTCTCGCCATCGTAAGGGCCGTAAGGAAGATGCGATGTTACATCGAGGGAAACCGTTTCGAAGTCATAACGGATCATCAGGCCTTGAAGTGGCTGAACTCCATCGATTATCCGACCGGCCGGATCGCCTGCTGGGCACTCGAGCTGCAGCAGTATCAATACGACGCACACTACCGGAGGGGAGCCCAAAATCTAGTGACTGACGCTCTTTCACGACAACCGCTACCATTGGCGCAGCAAGCGCAGGTACAGGAGACCAACTGCAAATGGCTCACGAGGATGCTGGCCACTGCCTGAGCTACCAACGGTTCAAAGTCAGCCAGGAGAAGCCGGCGGGACGAATGTTCACCACGTTCTCCGCGCGGATTTCGTTATCCCTCTACCACTCAGGGATGGCCAGAGGTCGTTTCAGAAATTTATATTTTTTCAGGTGGAGTTGCTGTAAGAGAGTCCGACCCGTTCCCAGAGAATGACACCAAAAATTACACAGTAATCGATAATCGAGACTTTATTTATGTCAAGCATATGTTACAATAATTGAACGCGCTCCTGTGCCCTCGGATGGCGGTATCTTCCTTCGGCTTCGTTGGGATCCGTCGTTGAGCTGGCCGTAGGGAGAAGCTCCGTTGGGTAGTCCTGTCGATCTGTGAAAGCGTAGCGGTAGAGGCCGTTGAGATCTACTAATTAGCGGATGGGAGGTGGGAGGCCTGTAAGGTCGGCCAGCACCACGTGGTTCAGAGGCCCTTAAGGTCTGCTAATGGGGAGACGGCTTTAGAGGCCTTTAAGGTCTACAACTTAATGAGAATGGGTCAGAGGCCTTTAAGGTCTAAAATCAGTGAGAATTGTTTAGAGGCCATTTAGGTCTACAAGTTGGTGAGAACGGTTTAGAGGCCTTTAAGGTCCACATTGGATAAGAATGGTTTAGAGTTCTTTTAGGTCTACAAGTTGGTGAGAACGGCTTAGATGCCTTTAAGGTCTACAATTGTTGAGAATGGTTTAGAGGTCTTTTAGGTCTACAAGTTTGTGAGAACGGTTTAGAGGCCTTTAAGGTCTACAAATGGATAAAAATTTTTCAGAGGCCTTTAAGGTCTACAAGCTAGTGAGAACAGCTTAGAGGCCTTTAAGGTCTAAAAATATCGAGAATAGTTTAGAGGCCTTTAAGGTCTACAAATATCGAGAATAGTTTAGAGGCCTTTAAGGTTTACAATCAATGAGAATGGTTTAGAGGCCTTAAAGGTCTACAAATTAGTGAGAACAGTTTGAGGCCATTAGGGTCTACAAATTAGTGAGAACAGATAGAGGCCGTTACGGTCTACAAATTAGTGAGAACAGTTAGAGGCCGTTAAGGTCAACCAATTAGTCTCAGACGGGGCTCCGTTTAGTAATACGCTTACGGATTTACCTTGCTCCTTACCGACGCTGGCTCCTGTGTTGCTTACCGGGGCTCCTTCCTGGTCCTGGCTGGTCCTCTGGTGGGAGGTCTGCTTCGCTCGGCGGCGAATACTAAGTGCCGGTCCAAGGGCTGAGCTCCGCTTTATATAGCGATCGTGCGGGTTTCAGTGTGGCTGCCTCCTTTTCCCGGCTCGCCCGTGTCAGTATGACCAGGTACTCTTTCGCCTGGGCGCGTGCGCGCTGGTATTTTAAATTCAAACGTTATTCTATTGTTCCTTCATGTTTATTCTGTTTTCTTGTGTCTTATTCCTATTTATTCGATATGCTTAATGATGAACTTATGGCTACGGCTATATATGTTGTCTGTGGTTATTTATATTGTGTCAGGATGTTTTATTTCTTATTTCTTTATAAATTCTTTATTAGTTTCTTATTTAGTTTTTCTTTACACGGCTCGTCTTTACTTTCAGTTCGCTCGAATGACAGTGATCTTGCTGCACGTAGGCAGCTCACTCTTCAACCCCGAAAACCAGCAGCGGCGCTCTCTGAGAGAGAGTAACCTGCTCTTTAGAGAGCGTAGCTCATAGAATAGTGTGACCAGACCTTCAATATCGTAATTGGCCTGCTACAACTCGGCCGTCCTGACTTTGAGATAGCCCACTATCTCGGTTACAAAATATCTTAAATTTAGTCTTAGAATTAGTTAACAATTTATATAATTTCTACAATTTTTTCAAAAATTGTTTAGTTTACAATTTTCTTGATATTTATCTTTAACTTTCTATTTCAAATTTATTTATCTAGATTTAATATCCTCTTTCATCCAATGTCTAGATAGTTGAAATCCATCAATGTCTTTCAGCAAAAATCTCTCATTTCCTAAAACTTTTCCAATAATGTACGGTCCTTTGTTTTTGGGTATTAGCTTTCTACTAACTCCTGCGGTACTATCAAAATTCTTTACCATAACATAGTCACCTTCTCTGTATTCTGAATTCAGCTTTCTTTTCGAATTGTAATAGGTTTCGTTTCTTAACTGAGACTTTATTTGATTTTCTTCTGCTTTCTGTCTAAGTTGTTCTAATTTTTTCCTATTTTCCTCAATGATTTCTTCTTCACTTTCTAAATTTTCTCTAACTTCTTCTTCACTTTCTAAATTTTCTCTAATTTTTTCTTCACCTTCTAATTTTCTTCTTAGTTGTTCTAAATGTTTCCTGTTTTCCTCAATAATTTCATCATCATCCTCTAACTTTTCTCTAACTTTTTCTTCCTCTTCCAACTTTTCCTTAAATTCATCACTATCTTCTCCCCTCTGGGCTATTCCGAATAAAATTTCAATGGGAAACTGTTTAATGCTGCTATGCAGTGTATTATTTAACGAATACTCTACCTTCTCTACTACTACATCCCAGTGTAGTCCTCTTTCTGGTTCTGAAAGTTTTGCAATCATCGGTCCCAAACTTCTATTTACTCGCTCAACTTGACCATTGGCTTGTGGAGACCCTGTAGCAATTTTTATATGTTTTATATTCCTTTCCTCAACAAAATTTGTAAAGCAACTTCCTCGATCTGATATAATACACCTTGGTCTGCTATATGACCGAAAATAGTCTGCTAGTGCGCTTAAAACTTCTTTGGTGTTTGTTGTTTTCGTAGTATAAAGCCTAACAAATTTTGTGAATCCATCTATCACCACTAATATATGCTTCTTTGATCTGCTATTGTCTACTGGGCCATAATGATCAATATGTATAACCTCAAATGGCTTATTTTCTTTCGGTATACTGTGTAGCAATCCATCTCCTTTACCTACTTTAGGAGAGAACGCTATACACTTCAAACAATTTTGATGTGTTCACAAACCTTATCTTTCATGCTCGGGAACCAATAACTTTTACTAATAGCGTCTACCATCTTATCCCTTCCAATATGCCCTAATTCGTCATGATACTTGTACAGAACATGTTGTTCCATTCTACTTGGTACATAAAAGAGTAATCTGTTTTTATTATCCTTTCTATATATAACCCCATTCCTCATCTCAAACCATTTATGTTCTCTATTCTCTAACATTTCCCTAATTTCTTTTAGTTTAGTATCTCTTGCCTGACAAATTATTAAGTTATCTTCAAAAGTATTTGCATCTATTATAATAACATTATTACATCTGCTAAGTGCATCAACATGCTGCATTTGCCTACCTGCTCTGTGCTTCAATTCATAATCAAATTCCTGTAGCTCTAAAGCCCACCTCGCAATTCTTGGGTTTAAGTCTATCTTATTCAGAGTTAATGTTAACGAGTTACTGTCTGTGACGATTTTAAAAGGTTTACCCTGTAAATATATCCTAAACCTTCTAAGTGCATAAATAATAGCTAACGTCTCTAACTCAAAGCTATGATATTTCGCCTCAGTTGGTGTGGATCTCTTCGAAAAGTAAAATATTGGGTGCAATTTCTTATCTTCCTTCCTCTGAAGCAGTACAGCTCCAAAACCTAACGCACTCGCATCGCAATGAAGCTCAACATCATCTCTATGATCGTATAAAGCCAGCACTGGGGCTGCTACTAATTTACCCTTCAACAGTGTAAAACAATCCAACTCTTCTTTCCCAAACTCAAACGTCTTATCTTTTCTCAACAAGTCATATAGTGGTTTTGCCAATATCGAAAAGTCCTTTATAAATCGTCGAAAATAAAAACACAAACCTAAGAAACTTTGTACAGCTTGCACTTTACTTGGAATTGGAAAATTTTTTATTGCTTCCAATTCCTTCTCATCAGCTTTTATCCCTTCCTTTGAAATTAAGAAACCTAAATACTTTACCTTATCTTGTAGGAACTTGATATCATGACTTGCAACTAAAATATCATCCATATATATTATCACCTTATTCTCTCGAATCATATCAGAACAAATATCATTCACAAATCTTTGAAATACCTGAGGCGCTGTTTTCAAACCCATTGGCATAAGTACAAACTCAAATTGTCCTAATGGCATTGTAAAAGATGTATACTTCACCGAATCTTTGTTCACGAACACATGAAAGTACCCATTTCTTAAATCCAATTTTGTAAATACCGATTTTCCAACTAATTTATCAAATAAGTCATCAATTAAAGGAATCGGATAATTATCTTTAACCATTATTTTGTTTAGCCGTCTGAAATCGATGCATAGTCTAAGCTCACCACTCGTTTTCTTCACTAAAACTATTGGAGAGGCATATTCAGACCTACTACTCCGAATAATTCCATTTTCTAAGTATTCATCCAACAGTTTCTGTAACGCTTCCTTTTCACTATACGACAGCCTCCTAGGTACACAACTAAATGGTTTTGAATTCTCCAGAACTATATTAATTTCACATTTACTTTTGGGCAATTCAGGTCTCGGAACATGTATATAATTCGACTCTAATACTTCAATTAACTTCATTCTGTCTGTATAACTAACCTGTTCCCCAATATCGTAAACCATTTCTTCATTCTCATGCTCTAACATATTTATTTGCATCATTTCCTTTTCAAAATTTTCAAATTTTTTCCATCTAAAGTTGAACCAAAACTCTGTTCACATACAATTGTACCTAAATTCGTTTCACCTAAATCTTTACCTAACTGCTCATCCAAATAACTATCTCCTAATCTTGTACCTAATTTTATGTCACCTAATTTTTCTTCTAAGCTTTTACCTAACTTTCTGTCTCATAATTTTATTCCTCCATTTTCGAGTTGCCTCTCCGAAATATTTTCAATTTTACTTATTTCCATACCATTATTGGAAAACTTTTCTGCTTTTTTCTCGACATCGGTTTCAACACACTCCACAGTAACAATTTTTAATGTATCTAAATCAATCTTTAAACCGCAAGCATCCATGAAATCTCT
>VNJQ01006055.1:0-33954 GCA_008042515.1 Drosophila truncata | reverse complement strand
GAGGGTATTATAATTTTGGTCAAAAGTGTGCAACGCAGTGAAGGAGACATCTCCGACCCTATAAAGTATATATATTCTTGGTCAGGATCACCTCCTGAGTTGATATAAGCATGTCCGTCTGTCCGTCTGTCCGTCCGTCCGTCTGTCTGTCCGTCTGTCTGTTTCTACGCAAACTAGTCTCTCAGTTTTAAAGCTATCGACTTGAAACTTTGCACACACCCTTCTTTTCTTTGCACGCAGTATATAAGTCGGAACGGCCGGGATCGGCCGACTATATCCTATAGCTGCAATATAACTGATTGATCGGAAATGGTATAACTTCGGTGTTTTTAGAGTTAGAGAATTCAGATTTTGTACGAATGCTATTGTTGGCAACATAATAGGACATACCAAATTTCATAAGGATCGGCCGACTATATCCTATAGCTGCCATATAACTGATTGATCGGGAAAGCTATAACTTCGCTGTTTCTCAACATATTTTCATCAAACTTTAGATTTGGCCACTTAATATTATTCCAGAGTTTTGATTTAAATTTCATGAAAATCGGACGATTATATTCTGATGCTGCCATAGGAACATCACCGAAATAATAGAAAAAATCATAACTCGGTTGTTTCTTAACATATTTTCATCAAATTTGAGATTAGGGCATTTAAAGTTATTTTAGAATTTCGTTTTTAATAACATAGCTCAATTGTAATCTGCAAGGGTATATAAACTTCGGTAAGCCGAAGTTAGCTTCCTTTCTTGTTTTTTATTTATTTCCTTTTAAAGTTTTCAGCAAGCTAGTTTAAAGTTTGTATTTAAGTTGGTATTTTAGTTTCCGGTTTAAGTTTTCTCCCTTGAATTGAACCCTTTGCCAATTTACTCCACTTTGTTAAACCTAATACCGCGGAAATTCTCTATACGATGTTGTAAATATCCGCTGGAAATTCGCATAGAATTTTGTGCAATTTTAATAAACAACTTTTCGGGGGTTACTGCCATTAAAACCCGCTGGCCATCACTGCAACCGCCCCCTGCCCAGTAATATGACTAATTGTGTAAACAGGAGCCACCAATATTTTGCAAATAATTAGCAAACATTTTAGCCCCCCTCCTGATGGTGAGTTGAAACTCTGATTGTAGCTTCTCCCTATGGTAACCACACTAGCTCCCCTTTGTGCTGGGATAGATAGAGCTCCGTCCATCGTCTCTGTTATATAATTTTGATATTTTTTAATTGCATTTATTTCCGCCGCAGCAGCAGCAGCAGCTGAAAAATGAAGGGATTCTGTCTGATATTTTTCGGGGCCATCGGGCGACGGCAGTAATTTAATTAAGTGCTTATTAGCCGGGCGAATACCACCACATTTTTTTTTTGTTTGCTTGATGGAATGTGGTTAGACGGAAACGGGGGAAATTAGATTATTAGATTGTTTACAGACCAGCTGGTCTATATGTGTCTATGTATATATCTCCCTGCATAATTGGTAATTCCACATATGCATCCACTTCAGTCACTCGAGCGAACTCTTCTGTGGTAATTCAATTAGAGCACTTACCTTATTGATTTTGGATTTGATAATTGAACGGGAATGTTATTAAATATAATTATTTGCAATGTATGATTATGGCGGATTTAAAAATTCATTTTTATAAAGTTATGGTCGCTTTTTTGAGGTTCCTTTTTAATTTAGTAATATTTGAAATGAGGTTTAAAGGATACCCCCTAGCTGAACCCATATATAATATTTCCCTTGACTTCATTTGATAAATTCTTATAATTTTTCGCTGTAATTCTTGACTCCCATGAATTTCTTAGCCACATTCATCACCACTTTGTTGGTTAAGCAGGGGGATTATTTGCAGGAATACTTTAAATACAAGAAATAGCACTGGCACTGGCACTGTAAATGAATCTGCAGCAATTTTCACAACAATTTCGTTTCTCTTGGCCATTATTTAACAACAAGAACAAAGGCTGTAAGAATGACCACCGCACACTTGTTTATTTATCATTTAACTGCCCGAACTCGCTCCGTTTTGCAACCTTTTCAAAAGTTTGTACAACCCCCTCGGTGGTGGCGGGTGGAAAAACTTTGGATAAATGTTGCTAATCGCTTTGCAAGTGCAGGCAGACAAAAAGCCAACTGCTGTGCAACTCATTTGCATTTATTTGCTGTCCATCTCTGGTTTACACCTCCTCCTTTGCATCCTCCTTGACCTCTCCTGCAACTAATTGCCCCTTGCCTGTTCCTAATTGTTTTTGTTTTTAGTTTGCCGAGCTTAGCAACACTTTATGCCATTTTTATAATTATTTTTGCTCGACTTTTTGTGGCAACTGAGTTATTGGGGGGAAGTAGTGATGAGAGAGCAGGCGGGCGGTTACAGCCTGCAACTAATTTCCGCTTTTTGCCACTCGTTATTCACACACTTGGTGGCGGCGAATGGAAATGAAATAAACAAATGAAATAACAATAATAAACGAACAGGAAGAACAAAAACAACAACAACGACAGTGGCGATGACAGCAACAGAACATATTTTTGTTTCTCTTCTTGTTTTTCTTTTTTTTCTGTGTTTTTGGTTTGGTTTGGTTGGTTGGGGTAAGCAAACAAATCCAAAAAATCCAAAAGTCGCACAGAATGACAAAAGAAATGCGTACAAATTACCCCAAAACGCAATGGACAGAAACAGCAGCGGCAACAGATACAGTGAAGCTTCATTTAGAGAGAAAAATGACGCCAGAGCACGTCTTAAGAAATATTTTGACTTACGGGGCGTATGAGTAATTTAAGTGTTAAATTTTGTATACATTTTATGTATTTGTTTTATTAATTTTATATAATAATCTTTAATAATTTGAGCTTAGCTTTATGTATAAGAGAGACTTTTAATTATATAGAAAACACTTGATAATTTTTACCTTGTGGCTTACGGGTCGTATGAGTGATTTTAGAACATTTGTTCTATAAATGTACATTAACCACGGAAAATATAACAAAATATCTTTAATGTAGAATTCATCTGTATAATTTAAAGATTATTTTGAACAATTATTAATAATTTAACTAATAAAAGAAATATAATTATTTTAAAAATAATAAATATACCATATTGTCTTTAATTTCATAATTAACCTACGTATAATATCCCCTTTAATTTCATAAAAAATGGTTTTAAAAATCCTAAAAAGCTATATATTCAAAAACAAGAGATTCCAGAAACTTTCTTAGTTCACTCTCACGAACTTGTCCTGTGGAAATTGCTGGGGAAAAAAGTTCCCTGCTGCTGACAATGACAAAAAACAACAAGTGCGCAACTGAAAGCGAAACAAGAGCAACACGAAGGGGGGCAGAGACAAAAAATATGGACACTGACACTTTACGAAGATTTATGCGTTTTAGTTGAGTTCCTTTCCCCGGCCCCCAGAACTTTTCCCGTTCCGCTCTCCAGTTCCGGAGCTGCGAATTCTTTTCCGAGGCAAATGTGAGTAGCATTTTTTACATCTGCTCCCCAGCCCCGCCCTCAGGGGCAGTGGATTGCCAGCGGGTTAAAGTTGAGAGGCTTAAACAAATTGCCATTTAAATTTGCATTAGCCCAGAGACTACGACACGGTGAGTGCCAAGAGTCTGACAACCGTAAAGGGAGACACAGTTTGCTTACAATATATTTTGGATTTAATATACGAAGTTACCATAGAAAGACACTTGAATATTTGTGAGAGCTTAGCAAACCTACAAAATTAATATTATTAAAAATATTAAATATACGAATTAAATTAATATTTATAAAACCAATAAATTTTCTGTGAACTTCAACTTGTTATTTTCCGAAATTTAATTACCTTAAATAAACGCAACTGTTGCTGTATTTTTGCTATATGAATCACTTGAAAGTTACCAAGCCAAGTAAATATTTATTTTAATTTTCTCTACACTCAAAAGTTTACAAACAATTGTGTCCCAGTGTTGCCAGCAGGATGCCCTTCTCTGTGCATAAACAAATGGCAAAACAAATGTGTTGCAAATTGCACAAAAATATTTACAAACTTGCAGAGGCCGCAAGCCCCAAAAAAAAAAAATATAGACAAATATAGATTGTGCTCTCATATGCAAAATTATATTTTGAATATTTTATATTGAATTTATGGCCAGACACAGTGGCTAACAAAAAATAATAAACAGAAAACATACACAAACTTTTTGCTCAATGAATTTATCTGCAGTGTTTCGGGAAATCATTTTTTGCCGCCAAACAAAATAACATATTATTTATTTATTACTGAAAAGCGACCAAATTTAAATGCTCACCTGTTCCAGTTCCAAAATTCGGCACGTGGCAGAAACTTTGGACCAGAACCGCCATCCTTCTTGGTTTTCTGGCGATGGGAACTCCATATTTGACGCCAGTTAAGCATGAAAATGCCATTTAACAATGGCCCAAATAAATAAAAACAAAAGCACTGAGAGGACACGGAGAAAAAACAAACAAAACGATAAAATGTGTTGGAAAATGTTGGAAAAACAATGCAGGGGCACCGTTACAACAATAAGCGATGGCAACCCCCCGATAGCGCACAGCAAGACAGAAAAGAGACAAAAAAAAAAACAGCGCACCAGAAAACCATAACAATAAAAATGTCAAAAAAGCAGCGAAGCTTAAATCAAATTAATGTGAACGGGCCAATAGGCAGGCCCGCGAGCTGAGGTTGCTTTTCCTTTTGTATTTTTTTTACATTTGCATTTTTGAACTCGATTCCAGATATTGCCAAGTCCTTAATCGAATATATTTAAATTTAAAATATAAACGTTTCCCAGCTAGACTTTATGGTTCGATTCAGATTCTCATTATTTAAAATAAATATTAAATATTTTTAGAAACCATTGAACAAATCCTTCCAAAATTCTCACCTTTTAACCCATTCCAGAACACTCTTTTGTTTAATCTTTGCCATCTTGCCTTTTGCCCTTAATTTATTAATACATTTCGCTCGCATAAATTACGATTGAACATGAGTTTAAAATACACCGAGTAACCATAATGTTGGCACATAAATCGCTTTAAAACGCTGTTGCTGTCAAAATTGATCGGCCTGCCACTTGAAGGCAGACGAACATTTTCGCAATGGCAGCCGTGTTGGTTAACAACAATCCGCGATTGAAATTAATGGCTAGAACGAAAATATTTATAATACAATAACTCGTTTCGGTTTGTCGACTTAATGAGCATCGAGCATTTTGTTAATTGATTTCCCTGCACGTTTGGCTCCTGAAAATTTATGAGAACATGGCAGCCTCATCTTTGTTACACTTAAAAAAAGCAAATAAAATATTTTAAAAAATTTACTTATTCTGTATTTATAAAAGAAGAAATTAAAAGCTGAATTCTATAAATATTCATAACAAAATATTGCAAAATATTAAAACCAACGAGAGAAATAGAAATTCTTTAACTTGAAATCATTTTTTAACATTTTTAAGCTTTGAAGAATATGGTACATTTCCTGTTTCTTTTATTATTGTATGCATTAACATGCATTTTAAATTAATTTTATATGAAATATTAAAAATCTATAGACTATATAGCTTTTTTCAGTGATTGTAAATGTCAGACGATTTTCAATAGAAGCATAAACTAACTGGAAAATACAATAAATCGCCTGACCCGCAACGATCCTGGATAAAACAAATGGCTTTAATTATGCCTGAGCATTTGTTGCAGGACATCCCAGGGCATCCCTACGATACATTCCTCCCACGCTTGGTATCCAGGTGCATTGACCAGGCGACAATGATAATAAATTCCTTGTGCCGCTTGCCACCTCTTTTTAACCCCACTTCACGCCTGCTGAGGGGATCACGAGGTGCCATGTGACACACACAAAAAAAATAAACGAAGAGGCTTATCAACAAACTAAAATATAATAAAATCCTAAAGAAATATATACAATATATTATATGATTTTAACTGATATATTTACGCTGTATTCCTATTAATTTTTCCTATATTTTCATTGAACAAAATGGGTTTTACAGATTCATTCTGATTTTCCCAGTGCTGCCTTAATAAAATGCAAGTGCGCAAATATTTTCATCCAGACGGGACAACAACTCCTTTACTCTGATGTCCTGTAAACTATTTACAAGAGGAGGAATTTTCATTTTGCCAAAAGGAATTTGCAAAAACAAAGGATGTGCAGAGGAGTGCCCATAAATATATGCGGGTGCAAGTATGTGGCATTGTGGGTGTGCGGGTGTGCGAAGAGGGGGCTGACAAACTGTGACCAAGTGTCATAAATAACTGGGTTAAACAGCTGCAGCAGCAACAGTCTTCGGCAAAAGTATGTGTCATTAAGTGCGAAACTTACAAGCTGCAAACACGCAACTCAACCAGGACGAAGTCAACTGGAGGGAAAATTACGGACAGGCAATAAGAGTCGAAATTGGTGCCTCCTGCGAGTTGCCCCAATTAAGAGTTCTTTCCAAATTTGTGACACAAAAAAAAGAAGGAAAAGTTATTCATTTTGGCCACCATTTTTCACAATAGAATTGATGAGCAGGAAAACTATAAGAAAACAATATTTGCCACAACCTTCAGTTCTCTATAAAATCGAAATACCCAAAACCTGCCTCCCACATATCCTTTTTCTTGTTCTTCGTTCTTTATAAAGCTCTCAGCAATGCCAGGCAGCGAGGACATAAAAAAATTACGCGACAATAAATATAAATAAAAAGCGAAAGCAAATTTTGGAGGCCTTAAAATCCATGGCACTTCTCCGCCGTAAAGAGGATGCCAGAAAGAGCTGCAAACTCGAATTTTTATGACCAAAAATGCAAATCCCTGCAAATGACTCAGCCAGGAAAAAAGGGCCACTCATGCAGCCCCTAAACTCACCTGGTGGTGGTGTAAATTTTGCACACCTTTCATGCCGCGTCTAATAAAATATTTATTACCAGCAGGGACAACCGAAAAAAAATACTTGAAAAAAATCACCGAGAGCGAAAATGCCAAACGAAAATGAGATGAAAAAAAAGCAAGGCCAAAAAGACCACAGCGGGAGGGAACACTTTTTTGGTAGCGGCATAGAGGGGGCTTCCCCGGACATCACGTACTGCGGCAATCGTTTGCTAATGCGGCAAAATGTCAAAGTTGCAACTGCAACTGCAGCGACAGCCATCCCAAGCCCCAAAACTTTATGAAATCGCCAGCTAATTAAATTTATTTTTACCCCAAAAAGTAAAACCGAAATGCAACCGCTGGAAGATGAATCTTCCGCAGGTCACGAGCACCAAATTGGCAAGGCAATAAAAATCCAAAGAAAATGAGCTGCATGGGAAAATGAGTTATGCTTGATGGTGGGAAACCTGTTGAACTCCCTCACCACTAGTGTAATTTTCCGCATGATTTTTGTATTTATTTCTCACATCTGACTTGATTTATTCATTGAAAATAAATAAGCTTAGTTGAAAATGATAACTTTGACTATTATTCAAATTAATTGGGAGACTCGACAGATGTCGAATTCGGTTTGGAAAGGTTAAGACAGCGATACGGTGGCAGTGCAATGTTGCAAGAAAAATTACAGTGCTTATGGCAACAGTTTTCCACTATTTTTGTGGATGTTGCACACATGCGATGTTCCAGGAGGGGAAAGTAGTTGCCTGTAATCACTAAATTGGCGGTTGAGCGTAAACTGCTGTCAATGTGTGGGAAAATGAGCGAAAACTAACTAGGGAAAAATAATTCAAAAGAGTTTAGCTTAAGGCAAAAGTAGAACTGAAAATAAAGTATTTTCGCACATCTTTTAAGCTTGTTAATACCTGTTTTTAAGATTTAATTAAACAGCTTCAAAGAAATTTATATAAAATAAATAAATTCTCTTTCGTAGCTTGATTTTCCCGAAATAAAATCCTTAAAGATAAGCTCTTGTTTTTCCACGCCTCAAAAAACTGTCAGAAACTTCTACATTTTCCGGCTGACACCTTTATCTGTCACTTTCGAAAAAAGAGTTTTCCTTTTTCGCCGTCACCTGCGGCGAATTAGATATTTCTTGCTTTAATTTTCCAAGTGAATTTTCATTTTATCAAATAACTTAGCTGGCGTCATCTGTTGGCTGTTGACTGAAGCGCCAAGTCGGGTTTGTTGCCATCTCAGCTTCGCATAAAAGTTTTCTTTATACTCTTTCAGGAAGTATTATTATAACATTATAATATAAATCACAAGCTATTGGGACAGAATATTACTTAGTATTTTAGTTTGTGTTTATTTAAAAAATTTTGTAGATCTCACATTTCTGCAAGAGGAATATTCTAATGACTTATAAATCCCGTCCCGTTGTCTATTTTCCATCATAATTATATTATAATTTCCGTCAAAAGCTTAAAACTCATCGAAGGAATCATTTCCGATTGAGATCTTCCCAGTTAAAACAGCAAGAATATACAAACTTCGTCTTTCCGAAGGAATCTAACCTTTCTTGTTTTTTAGTTTCATGTTTGAAGTTGTGTTGTCATCGCGTGTTCGCTAAACATTCTTGAAGTGTTTGCTGTTGTTGCTAGTTTTTAGTTGCTGGTTGCAAGTTGGCGATGTTGTTAGTTCTTGGTGGCTTATGTTGCCAGTGGCCCGTTGCGCTGGCCATTGGTATTGCACTTTGGGCTTATCTTATTGGCGAGGCCACAGCGACGACAAGGAAGTCATTAGCAAAAGGTTAGCCAACGAACTGACCCCTTTCTAAGTTGCTCCACAGGGGATCTTGTTTTTTTTTCTTTAAACAAAACGTAGACTTGCTCTTGAGAACTTTTTGTAATATTAAAAAAGTTTTGCCACAGAAAAACTAAGAAAAACTGATTAAAATAAATCTCAAGTTACCTTTTTTTTTAGTTTTGCTTGAACTTAAACTTTGACTCAATTTCGATAATATATTGATTTTGGCCTCTTTCATATATATAGTAGATGAAGAAATATATATTTAAGCTCATGTCCGGCTGAAAGCAAAAGTTTTGCTCCAAAAACGAAGAACAAAGTTCAAATGCAAAATGCAGTATTGAAATCAAAAGGCAAAAGCCAGCCAAAAGTTTGCAGCAGAAAGCAAGTGGAAGATGCAGTCAAAGAAAGGATATATATAAATATATTTATATATGGAAAACTTAACGAGAAACTTGTATTTCAGATTTCTTATTTATATAGAGAAATAATCAAAATAATCTTTTGCAGACAAGTGATTTAAGATATTTCAGAAAAATGTTTAAAAAAGGTTCTTTCTTCATATAAATTTTATAGATTCAATCAAGAGCTAAATTTACCACTTTAAAACATTTTTAATCTAATTTATCTATATATTTTCCTTTAAATAAAGTCATACACTTTTATTTCAAGTGCCAGGATGAAAGAACGGCAGGAAGCGAAATGAAATTTCTTCGGGAGTGAAGTGATATGCTCTGGCAGCAGCAACAACAAAGCTGAAAGTGAATGAAAGGCGGCGAAATAAATGAAAATGCAAAGCGGGAAGAAAAGTTAAAAGTTTTGTAATAAGTGCAGCCAAAGGCTAGCAGGGGGCGGTGTTTCTGGGAAGGGGAGTGGCGGAAGCACATCAGCTGCGACAGCTGCAAAGCCGCAACGCAATGGCTGAAACTTTGCCCTCTTCGCAGAGTAAATGAGTTGAAGTTATATTAGGAGAAGGGTAGATATTGATGTTGATCCAAGAACCGAGCTTCATAATCCCCACTGTAATACTAAATACTTTAAGTTTAAAAACGAAATAAATAATAATATGTATTATTTTATATATATAGTATTTACTATGTATAAGAATAAATTTCTTGTGATTTCTTTCCCCTCAATTGTGTTGATTGTAATAGATTGTAATAGATTGATTGATAACTATTCTTATCAACCAACCGGAAATGATTGTTGATATCAAAGGTTGATCTATTAATAAATTTTGTATAAACGATTTTATAGAGTTGCCAGATTTCTAAGAAGGGAACGAACACAATTTGTTAAAATATATTTCTCCAGTTTTCATAGCCATCTTAAAAATGTTTATTTAATTAATAAAACGTAAAATAAAGAAGAACATTTATTTTTTGTGCTATTTCAAATCGCTTTTTATCCTATATATCATTATAAATTTTGTAGGAAATGCTTTTAGTGCTTAACAACTTCCGCTTTGATTATTTCCAAAATCGGAGCAATAAGGAATTATAAAACCATTTCAGATGACGCCTTTATACCGATAAGATCAGCTTTTATAATATAGATAGAGGTCTTTACTTTTGATTCCAACCTACAGATAAGTTTCCTAGTCAGTATCCCAATATCAGCTGAAGCGAACAGACTGTCGAACTCTTAAAAATGGAAACAGCTCCCTGGTAAGTACCACAAAAATATTTACAACTCATAGAAAAAATAAAATAATTTTAAATTTATTTTTTAGGACCAAAAGAGGAGCCGACTTGCTGCAATCAGTCCTATTTTCTGATATTTGCATTCGTGTAGAAAACTCCTGTTTCAAGTGCCACAAGATAATCCTTGCCTGTGCATCAGAATTCTTTGAGAAACTGTTTCAAAAGCAGGGACTAGCGACGGAAGATGTGGTATTGGAGGGCACGACGCCTGAAGTTTTTGAAATATTTCTGAACTACATTTACACAATGGACAAGGAATTTCTGAAAACCGTGGAACTGGATAATTTGTTATCCCTTATGAAATGTGCAAATATGTGGCTTGCATCTGAGGTGGAAAGTGTGTGTCCAGATATAATTGTCGAACTTTCAATCAAAAGTGGAATAACCGAAAAAAAATTGATTCAAATTTATGAAGTATCCTATCAGGTGAATAATGAGTCCCTAATGAATTGGATAATATCGGTAAGCTTTCTTTTATTTCTAAGGTAAATAATTAAATTAATGAATAAAAATTATCAAACAGATTCTAAAAGAACACGATGCAATGGACCTTCAGGAATCCGCTAAGCTGGGGATCGACTGCTTTATGGAATATTTCCAGCAAACCAGCGAATTGGAGGAATCTGTGCGCTTTCGCCTTATCGAATTGTGGATGCAACACAATTCTTTAGAAGAAGAGGGATTTGTATATTCGTTGCGTGAGAATAGCAAACCGAAAAACAAAAATGAAAAATCCTTCCCCACATGGGATAAAATATCTCTTATGCTGAGTAGTATTGAATTTGAAAAAATGACATTGGAAGAATTTCATAATGGACCTGGAACATCGATTTTCATTTCTGATACAGATAAGGTTGAAACAATATTTAAAATAGCCAAAACAGCACTTGATGAGAGTTTTACGGCTATATAAAGTCTTGGAGTCCTGTATGTATATAGTATTTATATATTATATTATTTTACAACATTAAATTACAGAGATAAAACTATTTCTGTGAGGATTGATTGAACATTTTCGGCAGCGTCCCTTCAACTCTCCCACACAAATGTAGATGCATTCGTAACTCACCTTAATCAAGCGGCAATTGTTGCAGATCCCCTGACTGTTTTCCACCTCCTTCACCGCCCAAGCAATGCAATTCAATCCGCCGGCCTGCCCACAATAGTTAACAGCATTGTTACACTTTTAAACGGTATTTTTATGCCAGGTATTTGGCCAGTTCTGGGGTATATAATCACAATATATTTTTTCACTATAGTATTTAAGATTTGGTTGAGGGTTTCTTCCTTAGCAAATGTATATGAATAAATGGAATATTAAATAAACAAACAAAATCACAATTACTCGATTATATAAAATATTAAATTGAAATTCATTTACTTTTGCCTTATTTAACATAGTTTTTTTATGATATAATTGCAAAATTAGATCACAAAAATTCATTCGGTTTCCCAAATTAACTTTTCTTACAAGTTAAAATAATAATAATAAAAACTAATAATAATTAAATACCCAAGGTATTGTCAAGTCGTTCTATATCTTTCTCGTTTAAATATGCGGCAAAAGGTAAAAGCGTAGCGATGCAAAAAAAAAAACCGAAAAACAAAAACCGGCAACAGAACCCCAAAAGCACTATATGTATGTATATGTGGAAGTACAGGAGCCACCAGCCACCGCCGATGGACGCCTCCTGGTCGAGACCACTGCGGTTCATTAGCGGCTCCAAATGCGATTTGCTCTCGATGCAGAGTCGCCCCTGTGGAGGAGGAGGGAGTTGACTCGAACTAGAACACATGAGCACGTAATTTAGTAGCCGCTTTAGCGCTTTTGTGTGAAAATCACAACGGCAGCGGCAACATGGACCCAAAAACTCCAGTTCCACACAGCTTTGAGATGCCAAAAACTAACTTAATTAAAGCAGAAAATTTATTTGAAAATTCTAAATATATTTAGAGAGTTTAAAATTCGATTTTATTCATATTAAAAATGTTTCTAATGTAAATAAATGTTTTATTATAATATGAAGCACTGAAATATACAAGAAAATCAATAAAAAAGCGTTTAAAAATCGAATTCAATCTTATTTTATTATGACATTTATTATTTATTATTAATATATAACTTTAATTTATAACTTTATAAATTAAACACTATATATCTGTACCATTTCGGCATCGCTGAACTCGCTACTCTCCCCACGAACTCTGCACTCCCCGTCCCGGCGTTGTTTATGGCCATGTGCCACATCGGGATCACATTCGGGCCACTTTTGTGTGTGGGTCCGGTTTGTGCCGTTAATTCCTTTTTATAAATAGCCAGCGATACAATGGCCAAGACCCCTGCCTCCCCCAGCCATCAGTCGCAGCGAAAAACTAATTTTATTTGCCATTTTTGCTAGTTGCAGCGAGGTTAGTCCAGGGCCAAAACTAATCAGTTTTTCTTGGCCAACATGCAAAGCCTGGACTTGGATTAAGACCAGCCTTTTTATTTTTTGCTATATCTTTAGCTTGGAAAGATGGCAGAGGCCAAGTTCAGACAGTTTCACATATAAATTACTTACAGCAGGATGGCACGGAAGAAGACCTACCGGAAGAAGGACTAACACAAGATAAATGTTTTTATTTAATGAAATCCGGAATATTTCCGATTAATAAGGAAACTTAATTATACATTTCTCTATAAAACAAAGAAAACAAACTTTGAATTTGTAAATATATTTATAATTTTTAAAAATAACTGAAATGGGTAATCGGTAATCGATATTAAATAAATACGCTCTGGTCACATTAATAGTAAGAAAATTATAAAATTTTACCTTAACTCTTAAAGTTGTATAGGAATACAGCTTTCTTTTTTCAAACTATTCACACTTTCCACTAATTGCCAGAAAATTATATTTTTATAATCGCAATTCTATGAAATTTTTATTAAAAAATAAAAATAATTCCATCGCTGACGTGCGCCCAGTAGCGATTATTTTTAAACCAAAAAGACAACCACTCAGGCGATAGGAAATATCTATTAAATCAATCAGACCACTTCAAGGGATCGCTGATAACTCTGAAAAACCAAAATAAAACCAGCTGCTCCTCATTCTCCTCAAAAAAATTGATTAATGACAATCATATAATAACGTAAAAATACAAAAACACACGAACGTTTCTGATTTAATCAGATTTTGCTGATAGATTCAAGAGTAAATTTAGTGGAGCTTGGCCAAAAGGGCGGCCAGGCTCATTTTGGGATCGAAATCGGCATCGCTGGCCACAGAGATGTCGGGGATCAGATCGGCATCGGCAGAAACTTGGGGCTCCACAGGCTCAGCTCCGGAAACCTGGGCCAACTTGGGCAGAGCCTTCAGACCAGCAACGGTCTTCTTGGGGGTATCATCAGCATCGGAGGCCACCGAGATGTCGGGAATCAGATCAGCATCGGCTTGAATATCGAAAGGTTTAGCTCCAGAAACCAGGAACAACTGGGGCAGGGCCTTCAGACCAGCGATGGGCTTCTTGGGGGTATTATCAGCATCGGAAGCCACCGAGATGTCGGGAATCAGATCGTCATCGGCACTAACTTGGGGCTCAGCTCCAGAAACCTTGGCAAACTTGGGCAGAGCCTTCAGACCAGCAACAGTCTCCCTGGGGGTCTCATCCGCATCGGAAGCCACCGAGATATCAGGGATCAGATCGGCATCAGCGCTGGCAATAGCTCCGGCGACCTTGGACAGCAGGGGCTTCTTCAGGCTGAAGGAGCCACGCTTGGGGGTCTCATCAGCATCGGTGGCCACAGACATGTCTGGAATCAGGCCGGCATCAGCCTGGAGGGACATATCGGGGATCTCGGCCAACTTGGGAAAGACGGCCCTGGCAATGGGAGCAGCCTTGAACCAGGCAGCGCGCCTAATGGGAGTGTCGTCGGCATCGGTGGCCACCGACATGTCGGGGAGCACACCGGCATCAGCCTGGACGGACATATCGGGAACATCGATGGCATCGGCCAGGACGGACATGTCCGGAATCATGTGCTGGAGCATGGCCTGCATCTTCCTGGCGATGGCTAAAAAACAAATAGAATATAATATTTAATTTATTTCTTAGTTTCTTAGTTCTTGGTTTATAAAAACTAAATTATTACAATTATATGTGTTAGTTATTTATTTGTATTATTTTTAAATGGAAACTTGGTTTCATAATAATAATTAATAATAGTTTTATTATTTTGAACAACTACAGTCATACGAAAATCATAAAGCCAGTTTTTTATTATTTATTTATATTCTTATTTTTCATTAAACTTTATAAAAAACAAACACCAAATCGATGAATCACTTTCTTTGTGGCTATTTCCTTTGATAGCTCCATAATCACTTGTTTTCTATTGTTCTTGGTCATTGTTTTGGCCTTTGTTTTATTTTCTTGTTTTAATCCCATAAAAATGCCTGAACTTACCTTCCATTTGGGGCAAATGCTGATTGACGGACTGGATTTCGTAGGTCACATAATGCCTGGCTTGGGGCACATACCCTCCGCTGACCAGCGGTAGGATGAGCAGGGCGCAAATGGCAAAGTATTTCATGTTGATCGTCTGGAAATCGACTGAACCAGGCAGCCACTTGAGGTGAGGTTTTATAGTGGCCTTATCGGGGCACTGACTCCCTTATTTATGGCCCCAAACGGGACAGACCTCTCCAGATTAGATTTCCCATACCCGAAGCGTGCGAAAAGAGGAGATTGGTAAGAGGATGCCTTGTAAATCTTGGCCGGTGGTTCACCCAAAACGGGAAGTAGTGTATGGAATAACGTGATCTAGCACTAAGTGGATTATGGATTCAATCTAATAGTTTTATATGGATTTACATGATTTTTTAGAAAGGAAAATAACTATCTATCCAATATTATAAACAACAAAATTAATGTTGTATTATATTCCAATATTTTTAATATTTATTTTTATTTATACATACTCTTTATAAGTTTTAACTGATTAATAAAAACCTATGACAATATCTTTTAGTTTTCGATTTTGTTGTTCGCTATCTTTGTTTTGGTATGCCACCTTATCTCCTGGCTATTGGTGACGTGGTGACAAGGGGTTGAATCCACGTAGCTTGGTATCCATGATTCATTTGCAAAATTGCATCAGCACATAAACCTTAAATCCAAAAAACTCTCAGCCACGTTAACCATAAAGAAGTAAACCATTTAATCTTTATTTTTATAACTTTTATTAATGTTTAATGAAATTAAAGAAATAATGAAACTGTAAAACATATTCGATTTCTCATTACAGTAATATTTTGCTTAACATACTAGGATTATTAATATTTTTATTTTTTAAAGTATTTTTCTTTCGTCCATTTGGGTAAAACAAAATATTTTTTCAGATTAAGAAATGTTCTCTCATAATTCGTGA
This sequence comes from Drosophila truncata, assembly GCA_008042515.1. Lineage (NCBI taxonomy): Eukaryota > Metazoa > Arthropoda > Insecta > Diptera > Drosophilidae > Drosophila > Drosophila truncata. Next base: position 18,146 of record VNJQ01006055.1, on the reverse strand, counting down.
TAAATAAGGCTTAGCTTTCGCAGCAAACATTGTGGTCTTGGGAATATTTAAGAACTTAAAAATAATCAATCTTAGACTTAGACATTTGTAGTGTTTAACTAGTAACTCTTTGTCTGGGTTTTTTTACCTTGGTTTTTTTCGAGGGCATCCTACATGCCCAATATATCATCGCGGTCGTCAATGTGTTCCACCGGCTCGCGCTTGAGATTGGCCAGCGAGAAATCATCCGCTGCAATGGTGGCTGCCGTCATGGAGGAATACCTTGAGTTGGTCTTCTGGACCTGAGCTTGCTGTTGAGGTTTATTAGCTGTACTTTCGGCCAGGAGCTGACTCTTGGCATTCGCCACCACCAAGCTGCGCTTGAGTGCCATGGACTGAGTACTTCCTTCACCGGCTGCCGGGGATGCCGAGGGTGTCGAAGTCGCCGGAGAGGCGGATGCCGTAGGTTTGGGCTGGGCGAAATCCTTAAAGACGGCCCCCTGAACGTTGGTAATCTGCGGTGTTTTCTGTGGTGTCAAAAGGACTCCGCCGGTAGGCGAGACTTGCTGCTTCTGGCTGCCAGGACTAACTCCAATTGGTTTCCTCACCAGCAAACTGCCTTGCGGCGTAACAATCTGTTGGATCTGAGTTCCACCGGCGTAGCGAGGACGCTGAGTGGGTACCGCCATCGCTTGGGCAGGTGCCATCAGGCGACGCTTCAGGGCGTTCGCCTCCATCGGAGTCAAGTTGGCATGAAGAGAGCTGGGATAACCGAGGCCCGGGTTGAGAGGCAATGAGCCCTGATTGTTGCATGTTGTGGAAAACCGGCGGGCCATGGCGCGGGCCTTCAGCGACGGCCCAGTCTTGACCGCTGCCACGGTACTGGACGATCCAAAGAGGTTGTTCATTGGCGATCCCTGTGGTCTTACTGCGGCCACAACAGTGGGACCCTTAGGACTGGCTGACGGTACTTGAGCCGAGCTTACCACGCTGTGCTCACTATCCACGCTGTTTTTGCGCAAGTCCTCCAGCGATGCACTGCTCCCATTCGATTTCCCGCTTGGCGTCTTCATCAAGCGGTAAATCTTTTTCTCGCTTCCCGGGGTAGCTGCACTGTTGGCGATAGTCTCCGGCCTGGCACCCGGCTTTGAGACTCTTTGGATCAAATGACCTGGAATGCTCAGTGTTGGACCTACTCGCTGGCCATCCGGAATGCTCGCTGAAGAATATGTCGGCGGCTGAGTGACCACCTTAACCGGCTGCGGCGACTGTCCTTCTTTAGACACCTTAGCCGCACTGACCATGCTCACGAGCTCCCGAACTAAACGAAGTTCAGAAGTTGTGACATGCTCAAAGCCCGACGGTGTGTTTATATTGAAGTGCTGCAGCTCCCCGGCCTCTGGGAAATCGGTGGCATCATCAAAGGTCTCCATCAGGGCCTTGAAGACCTTCTGCTTGAAATGCAACTTCTGGCGAGTGTTCATCTCGTCCATCGATGGCCTTATCATGTCCAGGAAATGCTCATTGGAAAACATGTCAGGGCTTTCAGTTTGAGCTGCACGTTCGCAACGCTTCAGCAGCGAAATGTTCGAGGATGCGGTGGTGCTGGTGGCCACACCCGAGGGACTACCCTTGCTGATGGGTTTGACAATGCTTCCGGTGGCGTTAGAGTTATTGCTCGAGATGGGGCTATAGCTCATTAGGGTTGCGTTCTCCAGCGGTTTTAGAGTTGTGGCGTTGACCCTTTTGGTTAGATTTGGCGTTGTGTTACTGCCTTTATTGGCCATGTTGGCGCCGGTATTCACGGTCGAGGCTGGGCTGGGCTTGACATTGGGCAAAACTTTTGAAGTACTCGGTGCCTGGTGTCTGATTGGTGACGACTCTAGTCGCGTGGCCATTTCAATTTTCTTTGGCGGTCTGCCCCTTTTTGGGGGCGGCGTCGGAGTCCTTGAACTTCTGGTAGTAGTTAAGCGTCTCATCATCATCGGTTGCCTTTGCGGCTGGCCTGGTGTCACAGTTTGCTTGGGACCTTGTTTTCCTTCAGCTGACGGCGGTGCAGGCCGGGAAAAGTAGCCATCTTTGGCAGGCACTGCTTTTTTAACCTGAACTGTCTTACTGCCCGTCACTTGTCTGGGCACTGGTGTCATCTTAACGGGCGATGTGGAGCTGCGCATACTTTGCCCCGCAGCCAGGCCCATGGACTTAGTGCGTTGATGTCGCGTAACCCTCTGCGCTAGGGTGGGCTTCTTAATGGGCACTTCCTTGACCCGGCGAAGGCGACGACTGGGCGACTGCGTGCTGTCCCTTCGGCGTAGGATCTTTGCGGCGGTTTCATTATAGCTCGCCTCCATAGCGATCTCGTCATCCAGGGGATCTTCTAGATTCATATCCTCACCCTCAGCCTCAGTAGCTTCGCCACCCGAAAGAGTCGCGTTCTTTTTGCCAATAATTAGCAAATGGGGTTCCTTGTTTTGTTTGATAAAAAATTCCGACTGGCTAGCCGGTGAATCTTTGGAATTTTCCAATGATTCCTTTTCCTTTTCCAGCGCCAATTCTTCCTCTTCTTCGAGTTCAAAGTCCTCTAGCTGCTCGAGATGTTCCTCTTCTATGGGGTCATCGTCTTCGTGGTCGGAATGCAAATAACTATCCTCTGCGAGACTTCTCTCCGGTTCCAGGTTCTTCTCTACGGATTTTTCTTTAGAACCCTTGTTCGGCTTTGGGGTCTCCTTAGTTTTATCCTTATCCTCGTCCTTAGTTGCAGGATCTTCCTCCCAGAGAAGTTGAGCCTCCAAAGGTTCGTCGTTGACTGACTTGTCGTCACCTGCGGCGTCTCCTTTTACAGAAGCGGTGCTGATGTCTCTGCTCTCGCTGTCCCTGGTGCTGTCCCTATCCTTCTCTGATCCGCTGCGTTCCTCGTCGTTGATGGAGTCGACCAAGTTCAGGTGCCGATCCAGAAAGCGAAATTCGTCGTGCAGTGGATAAACCAAGCGTCGCTGCCCCTGTCGTCGCCGGACGGCGTCTGCGTTGCACCAGCGTGTGTAATCGTTTCGCAGCTGACGCCAGCGCCGCTTACACTTCTCCACTGCAACGAAATGGAAGAGGTAGACAGTTAGTGGAGACAGGTAAAAATTAAATTAAGTCCTACTGCATCAGGTAGCATCCAATGCATGGCAGCTGTCATTTTCCACGCCCTGATTGGGCTGGAAAAGCTAGCAAAAATCCCCGGCAATAACAAGCATCTAAAATCCCGAAGCCTTGATCTTATTTCTGACCTGTAAGACACATCCTTCGACAATCAGCAGTGATTTTAATAAGCTACCTGCAAAAATGTCCTATATATTTTCCTATTTCTTATTTCTTAAACAGTAAATTAAAAAAAATGTATTTTTACGTTTCTATCTAAGTTCTATCCTTATATGATTTAAATATTTGAATCTAAAGGTAGTTTTCTTAGTAAACATTTAATTTTATTTTTTCACATAAAGATTAAAAAAAGGATGGACAATATTTTTAATTATTTAAATATAAAAAAAAATGTTGCCAGTTTTAAAAATTTTTGGTAAAGAATAAAATAAATTATCAATCAATGTCGGCTTTAAAACTTACTTTAGTTCAACAAATTAAAAAAATATATTACAGAGAAGACAGAACCTTGTTACTTGCTTCTTTTTTAATTTAAGTAAGTCTTAAATATTAAAAAAAATGTATTTCATTTGAAATGATATAAAATTATATATTATTATAAAAAAGATACTAAAATATACATACACATATAAATAACTTTATGGACAAATGTATGTACAAACTCTTTTTAAATTCGGTATATTTTGTACATCATATGTATGTATGTACGTACATATGTACATATGCATGCAAATTCAGACAAATGTTGAAAATAGCAAATGGAACTGACAGATAATGCACATAATGCACAGATAATGCACATCGGAAAATCAAATATTAAACAAAATTAGTGAAGACCTATGCAATCAAATGAACTTAAAATTTATTTATAAATTAGTAAAATTCACATGAAATGATATTTCTGCCTATTTTCTTACACCAGAGAAGCTCCCAAGAATATGAGTCACAAAAGAATCCTAAAACCAAATAGCAAATTGAGCTTAAAAGATGTTTGCTACTCGTATATCTTTTTAATTTAAATAATAAGACTTACAGTTAAAGATTCCGAACACCGACCTCGTGGGTTGGCAGAAAGAATAAAAAGAAATATTCCAGGGAGTGAGAGTCACAACACACAACGTTGACAAGATTGTCAGAGTTGTATTTTATTAAAAATATATATCGATACGACAAACACTGTTTCCACTGCTCTTTTTTCTAAGCTATGACTATATTTTGTAGCTATAGATTTATGCAAATTAAAATAAAGTAATGTTAAAAAAAAATTTTAATTAAAATACTTAAGCTGTTAAATCTTAAAATATCTGCATTTATATGTTATCGATATGTGATCGTCTCCAACTAGGCAACTGTGGCACTAGGCCACACAAAATGTATTTGGAACTTGCGGGTTATGGTTACTGAATCTATGCAATAAAAAGTAAAGACTGACTAGTTAATTTTTTTGGAAAAGTTTATATCATTTATCAGCATTTCCTATCCCCACATTTGTAAGTTTAAATGTATAACAATCAAAACAAAAAACAACTGTACCCACTATGGGATCGGAATGGCAATTATAGCCACAATTGAATGGAAAACGTCTCTTTTTTCTATTGTAACAAATCAGTATAAATTCAACAAAAAAATTAATATACTGATATTAATTTTTTTGTTGAATTTATTGGCAATTTTTTCTAAAATATTTTTTGCTTTTACAACTAATTTTTTTTACGAATTTATGGTTAATAATTTAACATTTTGTGTTTTTTTTTGTTTTCTTTTTTAATTCTTGATAATTTTAATAATAATAATTTTTATTATAAAATGCGGAAAAAATGGGAAATGATTTTTTTAATTCGTTGGTTAAAATTTTATAAAGAAAATATATGGTTTAAATGGTCAAAAAACTTTTTTCATGATTATGTAAAATAATGTAACAGATTTATTATTAACATTTAAAATTTTAAATCGCATTTCCCCGAACTCTAAATACGCTTATTTTATGAAAATTATTTCATAAATATAAACCATTTATTATTATGTGTTGCCGTGCCAATATTAAATATTTATATATAGGTAAAAGGGTTTACCCTGCAGTCAACAAATAGTTCAACGTTAATAGTCTCGAAGTAATTTGTTCATTTTCAATTTAATTGTTGCAAAATATATAGTTAATCTTACTTTTGTACGTCTTCGACATACAAATTGTAAGTAAATTAATATTATCTTTCTAGTTGAATAAAAATTAAATAACTTCTGGTTCCTTTATAATAAATCAAACAACAATAGTTAATGAAATGATACTTAATAATGAATAACACTTTTAGCTCAAACACTAATGTTTCTCGCCACTTAATTAGCTTCCTCAAATAAAAATGCTTGTCCCCACTTCATGGCCGGTTTGTCATTGTAATTATTAATTGCCCAAAAGCAACCTCATTCAACAGGAGACTCGCTATTTTCGAATTAATCGATGGCAGCTGCTTGTGTTTACCATCACCGACACATGCAACCAACGCACAGTGCTGCTAACTCGGACGCTCTATAAATGTGTGAAGACCGATAACGGTCGATAAATGTGCGCGCTTTGCCGTTGCACAACACTACCCTCCATCTCGCTTACTCACCCGACCCTCCAACCTCCGAGGCCACCAAGTCCCAGGAATTCTCGCTGGGCAAGCGCTTCCTGTAGTTTTCGTCGCCGCGATCATACAGCACCGGATGCTTCACCACCGCCCGCAGCAGCTGCACGTTTTCCCTAGTCGCACTGCTCATCACTGCTCACCGTCCTTGCGTTTCTATCGACACAAATTGGCTAGAAACGGGCTGCAAACACAAACGCAACGTAAAAACACAACAACACGCTCGCAGCAGCCGAAACGAAACGCCGAATGGTAAAAGGCAGCAAACAGTGGCAAACGCGAGCGACACACACACACACACAAGAGAGAGCCAGGGAGTGAAAGAGCGCACGGCTTGCAGGCCAGTCGACGAGTCGGTACGAGGGTTGGAAAAACAAAATACCAGGGAAGGTCAGAAACAGCTCGCTTAATTCAGTTTAACGAAACGGGCACACAATTTTTTGTACACGATTTTTAGCAGAACTCACCTACCTTGTTGACTAATGAAATTAAATAAAAAAATTCATATTGCTCTTTAAAAAAATGTTGAATCACATTTATAATTATTTTTTATTTTCATAATAATTTTATTAAATTTAAAAATATCTAAATATTATTTTTACAACATTTACATGCACATAATATTTTTGTATCTGCATGCTTAGTAAACGTACATATATACGCATTAAATTAATACTATTAATATATTTCGTGTATTGTTATTTTTATATATTGTTAAATAATCGGTTAATTTAACGTTTTTTTATTTTTAGGGCTGGAAAATCTGTTGTTAGTTTCTTCACTGATCGAAGCAGCTTGCCAGCTTGAAATAAAAGCACTTGCTTGGATTTGGGTCTGGCAGCGCTGTCGCTCTCTTTGAAAGCAGCTTATGTCTGTGTGCGTGCCAGTGGCGTAATACGAGCACTCGCTCTCTTAGGGGGTTGCATGCCGAACGAAAGCACAAACCCCGTTGTTATTTCAAATTAACTTACTACGCCTCTGTACTTGTCCGAATTTTGCGAGTTGTATTTTGCCGGCAAAAGTGATGATGAAGATAAACAATATCGTAGCAGCTTCTTGGTGTTTAAATGTTTAAATAAAAACTAAGCAATCCAAGTTTGTTTGGCGGCTGTCATTTCTGTCGAATTGCTGCAGCAAAGATAGTACGCAGAGCAGAGTGGACAAGCAAATTACTAATATCGAAGTACAACAGCAACGGCAGACCGGTTAGTAAATTGCCGAAACCATTTACTTGAGAAAAAGAGTGCCACAAATTAAATATAACTATTGTTAATAAATTCAGGTGAACCGAAGCGCGTTGAGACTTCGTTAGCCGCGAAGCCGCAACATTGTTGCAGTGCGAAGACCCGCAAACCAGCTGTTGCCGGCACAGGCGACAAGAATTTATAAGACGTTTTGGACGTCGTTTACATTATCGCCCATATAATAAACAAAACCTTTTCTTTTAATTTTAATTTAATTTTATTTTATTTTTAGTTTATTCGTTGCATCAGTAAAATGAATACGCGCAAAAAAATAAGAATTGTAATCCAACCGCCGGATACATACACCATTAACGCCAAGATCTGCCGGTTGGTTTCTGAAAATCGATGCCTATATGATCGATCAGACGTTAATTTTCTAAAAACTGCCGCCATGCAAAATGCGTGGAAAGAGATTGGAAAGAAGTTAAAAATTCCTGGTAAATTCTTACTTAAATATTTATATATTGTTCACTAATAATTTTCAATAAAATGAATAAAATAAAAATAAACTCTCAGTAGTTCATAGCCTTTTGCTTCCAACTAACATTGTTAAATTTGTATTTTATTTGTATGTTCATTTAAGTAGTATGTACTTAGATTATCCATCAAGTTATTTTCTCAAATACTTATTATATTTATTTTTTTTTTCTTAATTTTTTTAGTTAAAACCTGTCAGCAACGTTGGCGCAATATGCGCAACTCCTATGCTCGCTCAATTAAAGATAATCCCGAAGCAACTACTTACTATATGAACAAAGAGTTGCAGTTCCTTAAAAATTATATAACACCTGGTATTCCCGTTCCTCCAAGGGGTCAACGCTCCCGAGTCAGAAGTCAGCAAAAGCAGGAGGAACAAACCGATGAGGACCTCAAACCTAAAGTCGAACCCAGTTCCGAAGTGAAGCATGCGCAGAGTCGCAACAGAAACGAATACGAAGCTTTCGACACTTCTTCCGATGAGGATTTCGAAAATGGCATTCCTAAGAAGAGATTGCATTTGTCCAAGAGAAGCAAGGAGAACGTACAGGTGGGATCTTATTTCTGTTACTAAACATAAAATATATATGAGACATTAATATATTTAATAACATAATGTATTTATTTTTTTAGCCATTTTCTGAACGCGTTTTGGACTTCGATGAAGCATTCTTGCAGGGCCTACGTCCGGAAATCAACCAAATGAACTTTACTCAGAAGTTGTACTTTAAGCGTCGCATCTACGATTTGCTGGGCGAGATATTCGACACCGAAATGACCCCACCAAACGCCAGCTCGGAAGTGTTGCCAGTCAATGAACCCGAATCGGCGCCCTCCCTCTTAACTCCACTAAAGCCCTTAGGATTGCACCTACAGTTGCCAAAGCTGACACCCAAGCCAAGGGAATATTTGTAACTCTCAGGGTTCAAGCTAACCGAATATTACTAATTTCTAATATTACCAAAATTTGATGGCTAATTAATTAGCTAAAAACTCATAACTAATTTCTTAGTTAATATTGTTTTTGTTATAACATTAAGTTGTGCTGGCGAGCGTATGTACGAATAAATACAAAATACAAATACAACGTGACAATGATTGGTATCTGAACTTTTTCTGAATTAAATACATATTTTCCAGGTTTTCGGTGATATAAGTTCATATTGTTTATTTTAGCAAATACTTTTGTATACGTAATTATTGTTTTTGTTGGTCTTTAAATAATATAATAAATTTTTAAAATAATATACATGTATAACGTTCCCGTATAATTTATGGCATAAAATATAATTGTTTCGTTTTTGTTTTTTTTTTTTGTCGTTATGCATTTTGTGGATTAATAAGTTTTGTATAAGGAAATAAGCGCTGCCACAAAGGGCTGGCTTCAATTTAAATTTTATGTTTAAATACGTAAATTAGTGTCGATTAGTTATATGTACAATCATCGATCTGTTATATAGGGCATCAAAACGTTGTAAGAGTTAAAACAATTGCACTTTAAATTAAAATATCTCATAAAATTAGGCATACAATTAAGGGTTTCGTTTAAATGCAAAAAACAAATCGCTCGCAGCATCCATTTCATCGGATTGGCAAGACCCCCAACAAGGTTAGACCGATTGCGGGGTAACCAAACTAATTAGCTTAAAATCTAACAAAAATTGTGGCGCATTCTTCCCCTTCTTCGTTGGCTATCTTTTTTTTTTTGTATTTCCACCAAATCTCTTCTAGGCGAAGCTAATCTTGACCGGTCCCAGCGGCAATTGCTTCATGTAGTTCCAGGCATCCACGCGCGTCATTCGCGCTGTCGAGGCACCGTTGATGCTCAGGATTTCGTCGCCATTACGCACCTGGTTGGTCTTCTGGGCGGCACCACCTGGTCAAAAAAGCGAGAGCATTAATTAATTTCTTGAGGGAACAGCATGACAAATGACTCGCTTACCCATGAACACCTTTTTGACAATGAGGGGACGATTTCCCAAGGGCGAATCGAAGCCTCCCTCAATGGAAAAGCCCAGACCACAGCTGTCCTTGACAATTTCTACACAACGCGCTCCGCCACCATTGGCCGCCGCATCCTCCGCTGAAGAATAAAAAGGGGTAATTATTTTAAGTATTTTCAAGGTGAATAATAATAATAATGAACATAAAGCACGTAACAAATGAATTAATTCATTGAAATAATTCATACAATAAGTGTTTAATTAATTAAGTAAACTAAATAAAGAAAACTAAGTTTGATTCGCGAGTAAAGAAGACAGGAATGCCACAGAAATTATTATAAATTTAATAAACATTAAAATTGGTAATGTAAGATTTTGTATTGCAAGTAGAAAATTTTATAGCATACTTTTGCGCGGAATTTATATGAATTTTAGGTGGAAAATTCTTTTTGTGGCATTCCATAAAATAAATATTTGTTTAATTTTAAATATTTTTTAAATTCTTTATAAAAAATGTCAATTATTAAACTAAAGCTTTGATTTTTCTTAGCTCGAAATATTTTAAAATTCAAATCCCTTAATATAATTTTTATTTTTAATTAATTTCCTTTAATTTAATCTCACCTTGTGCCCGAATTTCCGCAGCAATGGCATTCCTTGCCTCTGCAGCCCGTTCCAGGAGCTCACTTGTGCTCAGCTTGGCGGCATCGCCGCGGGACAACTGCCTTCTGGCTCGGATTCCCGCAATGGTGGCCTCCGCATCCTCGTCATGCAAACTCGCCGGCTGCTGGGGACTCACAGAGCCAGTGCTGGGGGTGGTGGCCACTGGCGAACCGCCCGCCTCATTGGACACTATGTCCAGGTCCAAGTCGAGAGATCGAGAGGCCTTGTGGTAGTTCCTCTTGCGCTCATAATCCAGCTCCGTGGGCTTCTCGTTGAGCGAGCTAAGGGAACCGAGAGAGGAGCGCTTCTTGGTGAGAGCCTTAACAACCAGCGATTCGGAGCGGGTTACCACCAGCACCACCTCGGGTCGGGGGGTCTAGAAAAGCAATAAATATTTTAGTTTAATCATTTAGCTGAGTTAAAGCTTCAAAAGTTTACCTTTAGCACACTGATGGACTCGCGATGCGTCAATCCCCGCATGCTCATTCCGTTGACAGCCAGAATGCGATCGCCCTTCTTGAGACGGCCATCCTTGGCCGCTGGTGTGTTGCTCAGGATCTTGTGGATCTGCAAAGGGAAATAAAAAATATAAATAAAAGTAACTCAGGAGATAGCAACCCACAACTCACCGTGATTTCCTTAGCCTCGTAATCTGAACCTCCAGCCAGAGTGATGCCAATGCTGCTCTCCGGATTATCCCTTTGCAGGACAATGATGAACGCTTCGGGGGTCTTTAGCGGCGGATCAGCCTCCTCCACAATCTGCTGGACATCCTGGGCGGTTATCAAACTCTGGTTGCTGCCCAAAGAGGAGAAGCTACCAAACTCTGTGGCCGTTTCCTGGGTGGTGCTCACATTCTGTGTGGTGGAGCTCACGCCCGAGGAACTGGAGGCCAGGGAGTCCAGCGAGGAGAAGCGCTCGTGGTGCGGCTTCTGGGCTATTTTATGAATCACTGGCGAGTGGTTTTGGGTCTGTGCCTGAGCGCTCCGCTCGAACTTCTCGCGCAGCTCGGCGGTGGTCTGCTGCTTCGGGGGTTCCCGCTTCGGCGAGGGCAGAGCCATGGGCATCAGCGGCTTAACCATTGGCTCCGCCTTGACCTTGGCCTGCTGCTGGACGGGATCACCCTTGAAGCTAGCCTTGCGCTCCTCATCGATGAACATGGCACTGATCTTAGCCGGCGTATCAGATCGTCGGCTGCTGTCGTCCGTATCCGAGGTCAGCTCCACATAGGCAGCCACATTGATCAGCTTATCGACCACCAGTTGCTGCTTGCCCATTTGGATCTGCTGCTGCTGCAGCTTGTAGCTGGAAATGGGCTTCATTCGGCGATTGGCCAAAGAGCAAGCCTCCCCATCGGTGCTGTCATTGTCCTCCTCCTGTCCCCGGCTCTTGGCACTGCGGCACTTGGCCGAAGCCAGAATGCTCTTGCGGCTTGAGAGCACCACAGAATCCCCACCATTGCCGCTCACCTGACTCTTGAGCACTCGCCTAGTCAGGTCCACGGCCGGGGTGCTGCCCAGGGAACTGCAGCTGGCCTGCGAACCAGCCGAGGATCCCGAGGTCAGAGTCGAGGTGTTGGAGCTGGCTATCGAAGTGTTTGTCTCGGAGCTAAGGGTTCGGGTCAGGGCGAACTTCTCTGGCGGCGTGGCCACACGGGCTGTGTTGGAGAACACCGAGTCCGTGTCGCTTTCCTGATCCAGAGGCGGCGGTGGTGGCGGCATCATCATGGTCCTCGGGTGTAGGGGCGTCAGTGAGGTCCTTGGTGGCTTGGCCGGCGGCTGAGAGAGCTGCTGCTCCAGTGGCGGCCTCCGCTGATTGGAGAAGATGCTGCGGTAGCTGCTGCCGGACACACTGCCGGCTCCCACTTGGCTGCTCTTGAAGTTTGTGGTGCTGCGATGGCTCTCGCCCAGACCACTGTCCGTGCTATCCTCGCCACTGGCCGCCTTCACCTGGCTCTTAATCTCGGGCAAGTCAAGGATGGGCTCCAGCAGCTGTGGTCTCTCGGGTATGACCAGACCCCGCAGCTTCGAAAGACTTCTTCGGCGCTGCTCTAGAATATTGGTAATGGCCGCCTTGCGATTGGCCGCCTCACCACCTTCGCCGGAGAAGCTGATCCTTCGCTCTACGCCCGCGGAATAGGATCCGCCGTGACTTCGTCTGGGTAGTGAGGCATAGCTCTGTGTGACCGGCGATGAGGCCGTGTTCAGGGAATACATAGAGTCGGCCACATGCAATTGTGGCAGCTGTTTGGCCAACTGATATTGTCGCTGGACATCGTTAAGGTTCTCCACGCTCATGGCGCGGGTTTTGAGCGACGGCGCTGCCGGGGATGAGCAGCTGTCCAGCAGATTCTCACTGCTGCGGTTCATGGGCTTTCGGGAGAAGGAAGATGACGAGGAGGAGGAGGAGCTGCTTATGGGTGCTGTAACCGGAGCCGGTGGTATGGCATCCAGCTCGTTGTTGGACGAGAACATGGCAATCTTGTCCCGCACTGACTTCTCTGATTTTTCATCCTTTCGCCAATCACTTGGCTTCCGCGGTGCCCCGCCACTCAGAGATCTCTGGTAGTCGCGGCTCAAGCTGGGAGCTGGCTCCACATTTATCACCAAATCCTGGCGATACACTTTCCGGGGAACTGTGGGCGGTGGCCCAGTCTTGGGTAGTGGCGGTGCTGCAGCTGAGTTTGAGCTCTCATCCTTGCCATTCTGGATCTCGTAGCCCAGCTCAGTGCTGGTCACCTTTAGGGGATGGCTGCTGTGCATGATCAGGGGCTCGCTGAAGTTCGGGGGAAACTCATGGCCGTCGGGCGGCAGGCGGGAGTAAGTCGGCGGTGAGGCGTAGCTCAGGTAATCCTGTACCAGCAATTGCTTTGTGGTCGTCGCCTGGTGCAGGTGATGTGTGGCTGTTGTCGTTGTGGTTCCGGTAACTGTGCTGATGCTGCTGTTGCTGCTCAGCAGCTCCATTTTGCCGGGAGTCAGGGATGCAGCCAGCGGCTTGGTAGGTAACACCAGCTCGGGGGATGGCTTCTTGCCGGTGGTGGAGATGCTGCTGCTGCTGCTGCTGCTGGTGATCAAGGTTACTGCTGGGATGTTGCTGCTGTTGACACTGATGTTGCCAATGCTGCTGTGGTGGCTACTTAGGGTTCCAAGATCTGTAAGGTTTGCAGGAGAGAGAAGAGAAAGGAAAAGGTTTCAGTTAGTCAAAAGGAAAACACAGGGATTCACAAGGGGAAATATATAAAAAGGGTTTATAAGGAAGAAAAAGAAGGATTCATCACGTTCAAGGGATTTTATGTTGAATAAATTGAGAACTTTAGGAAAATATGTATTTTTTAGATTATATTATTTCAACTAACACTCGGATAAACACAAGTTAAACACAAATAAAGGCTGTAAAAATGGCTTTAGGAACAGGTAAACTTGACAATCTTTTAAGGAAACATAATCTGGTTATATGTAATAGGAATTGGAGTAACAAGCTGTTGGATAATCATAAGATAATACCAAAAAGAAAAAAGAGAGAAACAGGTATTAAAAATCTATATTCAAAAAGCAATTTTCACGAAAAGAAAAAAAACTAAACACAAAAATCATTTAAATAATGGTCAATTAGTTTTTGGGGGAGAGCTCTGTTACAAAACCCCAAATAATTATCCATCCAACCATCCATCCATCCATCCATCCCAACTTTCGCTCCCAGCAAGACCCCCAAATAGTTGTCATTATGCGATAACCGGAGACGAGAGAGTGAAACAAAAGCGAATCTTACGGATGCGATGCCACCGACTATCCCAGCAATTAAAAACCGCAACAATAACAAGAAGAAAAAATTCGTTTAACTCTTTGCGGTTGACACAAAAACGTTTCTAAACAAAAATCGCACTAAAAAAAAAAAAAAAACTAAACGAAACGAGAGAGAAGGTCGGTCCAAAGATTTAGGCAAACAAATTATAGGCTAAAGAAAACAAAACTAGAAAATGAAAACAAAACAAAGAGGTTTCCCTACCCCACAAAAAAAAAAGCGAAAGTAGAGAAAGAATGGTCCGGCTACTCCCTCAAGCGGAGAGTTGACAAAAACCTTTATGCAAAAAATTAAGCAAATTCTTCTCCCTCTCTTTTTTCTTCAGTTATTTTTGGGGTCACTCGGGGGAGTTTCGATTGCTAATTTCTATTTTAAAATTTATGGTTTAGCTGTGGTCAAGAGTTTCTAAAAGTCAGCATTTAATTTCTACTCGAAATTGATTTTGTCAGAATAGGCAAGAAATTCTTCTTTGGTCATGTAACAATTTGCATAATTAATTGTAGGAAAGAAAAACAAATAAACTAAAAACAAAACGAGGCTAAAATTCATTAAAATGGAAAACGCTGCGTGGTTTTTTTCCCCTCTGGCACACGCACGAGATGTTAATGAACTTTGCAAATGTAAAGTTTGCAAAAAATAATAATAAGAGAGGAGTAGCGAAAAAAAAAAGCAAAAACAAATAATACAGAAGAATTGTTTAATGAAAAGAAAGGCAACAAAAAATCATGTTTGCATGTGCCGAAATAAAAAAATACAACAAAAAAAATGGTTATGGTAAAAAAATACAGCGAAGAAGTGCGTGAAAAATTGCAAAATGTAAAGTCAAGGGCCTAAAGAAGAGAACTTTGACCTTGGTGAAATAAAAAATTAAAAAAAGAAAAGGTAGATTGCTTCACTGAAGGTTGAAAGAATTCGTCATGGGGTTTTTTCTATAATTTTATATTTTATTTGTATTACATACCAATAAATAATGATCAGAGTTTTATTTAGTAAGTTTTTTGAGTCAAAGACAGACCCCTTCTTTTCTGCTGCTCAGTTTTCACACGACTGTTGACTAAAAGTTAAATATTTACTCATCGAACTGTTTGCTCGATGAGCCATATCGTCGCCAACTTACTATATCCCTTATAGACTGACTCAGTCGCCTAAACGACGTCATTCGATGACGGAACTTAAACGAAATCAACGCACCTGTATTATATCACCCAATTACATATATTTCCCATTCAGCTACCAACCCAGACTAATAATTGTAATTATTTATCAGACCCCAAAGGAAAAAGAGTTTATTGTTTGTTCCCTCATTACGTAATTAATCAAATTAGGTAAGATATTTTTTTTTTTGGGGTCTCTGGATTTTTGTAGCGGAGTGTGATGTCAAGCGATTAATCTTTACCCCGGACAAGTGTAACATGAGCGACGGACACGCTGCTTGGTATTTATGGACATTTGAATATTCGACTAAAACTTGTTGCTTATCGAGCATTAATCGAATCAAGTTTGCCGGGGTTAAGGTTCGAGAGCTTTGCCATATTTTGTGTAATTTTTCATTTATCTTCCTGTATTTTTTTCTGTTTTGTTTTTTAGCAATTAAATAACACAATTCTAAATAAGATTTCATAATTTACAGTTATTATGTGTTGCCTCTCTTTCCCAGATCTTTAATTTTATTTCACATTAGCACCCGCTGCGAAGTGATCGTTAAAGTTGTTGGGGTTCTGGCAGTTTGGATTTAATTGTAATTTTCAGGGGGTCTCCAAAAAATCCACGGGCGGTTGAGTGAGAGTCTGTGTGAAAGGTTGTTGATACGGTATTCTTATAATGAGTGTTGCCAATTTTAAATTGAACCAAAAAAATAAAAATAAAAGCTGAGAAGAGATTGTGTGGAAAGGTAATTTCAGGAGGAATTCTTTATGGTGATTTTATTTCAATTCAATTAGGTGATTATTTAAATACCCAAGAAAGATTTAAGGTATTTAAGATTAAATTCAATTTCCTCATCATTCACATCAATCAATTTCCCAGCTGCAGTTCCTGGTACTTGACAATTTGAGTTCTTTTACACACTTAACTGGTCTTTCATCAAGCATTTCCGTGCCAACACAAAACATGCCAAAGTGTCGTCTTTAATTACAGGTGAAACCAAAGAAAATAGAAGCAGAAACTGAAGAATAGATGGAAAAATGGAGAAATGAAAGACAAAGCTGCCGAAGAACGTCAGAAGAATCGGTAGAAGATTCTTTAGTCTGCCTGCCAATGTCAAGTTCTTTGGAAAATAACTGCAGTTTTTCCTGTAATAACTTCCGCTCACCCAAAGCGCCACCCCAACAGTTGATAATTATAAATGGCCTTCGTTATTTTTCCTCGCCTGTAGAAAAGATTTTCCCACAGAACCGATGAAAATCCTGTAACAAATTGCTCGCATTTAGCGAACAAAGTGCTGGAGCTTCTCGAGCTCCCCATCCTTTTCCCTTTTATATGTATATATTTTTTTCTCAGGTTTTTCAGTGGGAAAAAACTTAAATCGCAGCTTGGCGCGTAGCTAAATAATTGAAATTAATATTTTCTGTTGAACTTTTATGCTTTTCAACAACGAATTTCTTTAAAATGAAAACACAGTTTAACGCGTCAGCCTTTGTCGGTGTTTCTTTGACGTTCGAATTAGCGGGGCAAGGTGGGGTTCAAAAAAATGCGTAGATTGGTAGCCCGCAGAATTTTTGTTCTGCGGTGGCTTCTTTTCTTATGCTTCTCCTTCTTTTTCTTATTTTCTTTCCATTTTTTTTTTAGCAATTTTCTGAAGTGCTGAAGAGGAAAAAAAAAATGTATTTCCCAACCCGCCAGCCTCGCATATTTCATTTTAATTATTTTATTAAAGTATCTCCCGGGCACAATGTGCAATTATTTAAAGTGTTTTCGATGCTGAAATCTACAATGGCCTAAGGTGGTGTTATTAATGCCATTATTTAATGCCATTTAATGATCTCTCTACAATTTCTCAAATATTTCTCTTGACTGCAATTTGTTTGCATAATTCCTTAACAGCTGATTGATTTGGTTAGCTGTTTTTGGCCAAACTAATACCTTAATTCTGGTCTCTTTACCATCTATACCTGTCTTCTGGAGAGTTCTCTCCATCTTGTCACAGCTGTTCCTCCTTTAAATTGGTGTGTCATAGCAGTGGCACATATGGCAACAGGGGGTTAAGAGGAATGCAGCAGAGTGGCAACAGCTGCTTCTCAGGTTATAGCCAGTTAGGAGGAGATGAAAACGGCAACAGCAAGAGCGGTTTATTATGCGTAAAATGGATAAGGGTGAAAAGGGGACACAGGATGTGCATGATCGAAGAGAGGATACTCTATTTTTTATGATAATATAAAGATTTAAGGTCTTTAGAGTCTGGAAAATATATATAAAATATTCAGTTGGTTATTTAATCTTCGAAGAGTTGAGATATATCTATGCAAATCTTTAGTATTTTCTTTAGTATCTTCCACATATTTATATATTTAGTATATGGGTCATTCCATAGGAAATCGAACAAAACACAGTGATTTTTTCAACGCCATTTTTAGATTTGCATGAAAATTTGTATATCGTTTGTTTAAGCCAAAAAAACAAACACGTATCTTTTTTTTCCACGAAAAAATTTTCTTTTCCAAGTAATTGTCCATTGAATGTTTGCAACAATTGACAAAATGCCTTCAGTTAATATTTAATAACTTCCGTTGTGTTTGTTATAAAATAACAATTAATATTGCGTTGGAAAGGTTAAAGAACCACCTTTCATAATATTTAATCGATTTTTAACGATCTTGAATATTTTAATTGTTATAAACAAATTAAGTAAAAAATATTTTTTTTTACAAAAAACACCAGGTTTAAAATTAAAGAAAAAATATTTTATTGTTCTTCGCTCAATTTTACACTACATATATTTTTTTAGGATGGTATGTTTAAGGGTTCCCTGTTAAAATGCATTTTTTCCCTGTCAAAATACATTTTTTCCGTTTGATGATAGAGGTGGCAGGCTGACTTGACAAGGCCTACTATGTATTTATTTACTTTCATTGGTTTCATTGGATTAGAATAATAAAAAATCATTAAATACTAAAGTGAATTAGTTAAATTAAATGTCAGAAAAATTCATGTCCCAAAGTCGCCTGTTCGCCGGTGTTCACTTTAGTCCTCTCTCGTTCGTGCACTTGTTTGTAAAAGCCGTCGTCGTTACAGTAATCAGTACTATTCGAATTACTTTCACAGTGATCTTCCTG